>SNQJ01S0274077.1:4434-15970 GCA_010110895.2 Picea sitchensis | reverse complement strand
AGATATGGAAGAACATGACCAAATCAGTCTTGTAGCGATTTGGCATTGCAGCGATGTACTTTTGATCTTTTGAACATAAATAAAGAAGCCTCCCCCACAGAGAAAAAGGCCCGGAGACGTAGGCAAAGTTGTGCCGAACTCCGTTATCAATCTGTGTGTTATGGTTTGCTGTCTATTATTTCATTTCAGATCTGCATATGTGTATATGGCTGTTATAATTCCTCTTCTTTCCTCATTCTTTCACTAAGTTTTTCTCAAATGGTTAATTAACGCATGCAAAATTAAAACTCAACCATAGTCATTAAAAGATCCTACGGATCATTATCCCCCGTCTCTTTTTTTCCGATCTATCTACATGCAATGATGTGATATTATTAATAACTTGAGTGTGATTACATTGTACAAGGATAAGCACATTGACCTATTTTCATCCCGACTCACCATCCAAATAACCACACAGGCTCTATGGACTCAAATACATATACATACATACATACATGCATACATACATGCATGCATACATACATATATATTAATTCAATGCGAATTTCATGGTAGTCCTTGTGCATTTACTTGAGTGCACACAAAACTGTGGAATATGAACACTCTTCCATTAATGTGCAAACCACGCACACTTACATAGGTGTGCACAACACTATGAAATGTGCACACCCTTTCTTTGATAACAATCCTCATGCATTACTTAGGTGCGTGCAAAACCAAAACTTGGTGCCAATGGCTCACCATCCTATATGTAGATTTAAATTTACAATTGGTACCAACGACTCACCAGCCTATATGTACAATTACAAATGGGGTTCAGATTAGGTTCATTACATTATCTTTCTTCAACACCTTTATTTTCTTCAGTGTCTGATTTTCTACCAGAGCCTTAAACTCTTTAAATTTATGAAATACATCATAATTATTTCTAAGAAAATAAATCCATGTGTTCATTGAGAAATATTCTATGAATGAAACATAATACACACATTTACCTAGTGATGGAACAGACACAATTCGAAACACATCATTGTGTATCAACTCTAAGATCCCCTTTGATATTGTAGCACAAGATGGGAATGCTACTCAATTTTTTTTACCATATATGCAATGTTCATAGAAATTAAAATTCAAGGTGCAACTAGAAATACCATCAACCATACATTTACTTTGTAATGTTCGAAGGCCTTTTTCTCCAAAATGGCCCAATTTTTTATGCCACATCATGGTCCTCTTTCCAAGGCCAGTATGGATCAGATCTTCTTTATTTATATGCTCGGTGAAAAAAGAATTGTTACACCCATGAGTACAAGTTCTTCCTAATAACTTGTACATATTTCCACACCAAACTCCCTTCATCAACACCATTTCTCCTCGTAACATCTCGAAGGTTCCGTTCCCAATAAAGTATCCACACCTACATCATCCAACTTACTTACATATATTAGGCTCTTGTCTAGATCTGGAATGTGTAGAACTCTAGGGAGAGTTATAATCCTTCCATCTTTCAGCAACAACTTAGCCTTTCCACGTGCTATGATTTTTCTTTTAGAGTCATATCCTAGGAAGACATCACCATCATCATACTTTTCAAATTCATTAAACCACTACTTGTGAGGGGTCATATGAAATGATGCACCTAAGTTAATCAACCATACATCATGATATACATGTGTATTAATAGATGCCAAGTAAACATCACATCTTTCTTATGTGGAGGTTTTTTCTTCTATGGAAGAGGTATCATCAAATCCCTTTCCTTTATCAACATTCTTAGACCTGCAATCTTTCTTATAATTCCCATCTTTACCACATTTCCAACATTTCCTAAAATATTTTCATGGGGATTTAGATCTACCTTTAGATTCATATCTCCGTCCCCCCCAAGACTTAATTTTACTCCTATCTTGGGGGCGACCTCTTAAAAATAAAACATATATTTTGGACAAAGACTAAGCTAATTTGGGAGTAATCTTTTCCTAGTTTAGCTTTTCAAACAAAAAAATAGACCCGAATCTGGTCAAATTTTCAAGGGTAATCCGAGTTTCTTATGGATCAATGTTCTATGCATTTCAGAACCTTACTCTAAAGGTTATGTTTCATTTTAAACCAACCCAAATGTTCAAAAACCATATTACAGTTTTGGATTGACCAGAAATTTAAAAGCTAACCATTGGAAAATCTACTGGAAAACAAACTACTAAAAAACCTACCAAAATTACTCCCAAATTAACCCACTCCAAAAAAAACCTACCAAAAATAACTAGAAAAAAAATTACTCCAGAATTAACCCAGTCCCACTTGAAATAGGCGATGTCATAGAAATGCATGCACAGACATATACAATGCGTAAGGCTGTAGGATGAACATGGCTGAAATGCATGCCATACATATATATACTCAGTATGATGAGCATGACCGTAATGATATGGATGCAACGGATAAGGTGTTCGAGAAGTTTGTGGTAATGGAGTGTGTCGTGAGAAAATAAAAAATGCTCAAGTTGTTCAGAGAAAGCCGGCACAACTTGCATCTTATACCCGGTGAAACGTCTGATAAAGTCATGGAGGTGAATTTGGCGGAGACACGCAAGTTGCAACCATTGCTTGTTAGGTGTTTTTATTATTGCAGCCGCCAAGCCATGCAAGTTGCAACCATTAGTTCTTAGGTATCTTTGTTATTGACGCCGCTGAACCATGCAAGTTGCCCGGCACATTGTCGGTATTATTTTAATTGCGTTGTCGACATCTCCGACTAACACCGACAATATCCTCGGCCATATTTTTTTAAAATTACAGTGGAAAACCTATCCTAACTAGTTGTCAATTATGATTAGGATTGTCATTATTTGCGGATATCGGAAAATGTTTATTTGTTGTTATCGGAAAATGTAGGTTGGTTTCATGCGAGGAAAATCATAGCACATGAAGTAATTTTAACAGTGGGGAGGATAGTCATTATTCGATGTTATTACAATTGCAGGTTGTTATTCAAGAGAAATCACTGTAATGAAATAAATGGATGGTAGTTAGTAAGGTCATAGTTTAAACGTTTTACTTTTTGGTGTTTTTTGGTTATATTTTTGGGGAATATTTGCTTGAAAATCCAGTAAGAAATTGTTAGATTAGTGAATTTGAGAGATTATTTTTGTATAATCTCAATGTTTCAAGGGTTTTTCAACATGCTGAATTCATTTTGAACAACAAAAAATAATGATTTCATGCAGATTTATATAGTCAAATTTAAGCTACAAAACCAAAACCTGCCAAAAGATTTTGAGTTTTAGGTTGTTAACTTATTTACAAAGTAGAAGAGTTTTGAGTTTTAGGTTGTTAACTTATTTACAAGGTAAAGAAGTTGTTAACCAAACAAAAACTTTTAATTAATATTTCAAATAGAACAAAAATTTTATTTCAATAAATTTTATATTTTTTTAATTATGATAATTTGAATTCTGATTTAAATCAAAATTGCAATTTCATGGTGAAAATTTACCATTTGCGTAAAAACTTGTTGGACTATTTATGGAACATAGTAAGGAGGAAAAAGTTAAAAACAGGGGATATTTAATCTAGAAATTAATTTAGCATAAATCAAAATTTATAAATTTAACATTTTATGTAAAAATTTATTTATTATTAATAAATAGAATAATTATTTAAAAAAATAATTATAATTTTTTTTTAAAAATAATAAAATTTTTTAGTCATTAATTTAATTTTTTAAATAATAATATTATAATTAAATATAATTGATTTTATTAAATATAATGATAATGTTTCAAAATTACCAAAGTATTGATATAGGATATATGGACTAATCTTTAGTTGATTGGATTTTTTTAAGTATATCGTTCAACTACAAAGAATTTTAAACTTAAATCAAGTGTATCAAATGAAACTCTTTAAAACTAACAATGTTAATAAAATTTCACAATATGTAAATGTTTAAATACAAAAGTTTATACTCAAATTTTTTATTAAATTAAAAAAATATATTTAACTTCATTTAACCTAACCATTATTTTTAACCAGTAGGCCCACTCAGTTTGTATTTTTTTCTTTTTACTATTTTTAAGGTTTGTATTCTTTTCTTTTTACTATTTTTAAAGTCACCACCCTAATATACCACCCCTTGTTTGTGGAACAAGAAACTCCCTCCACTCAAAAATTTAACTAATAAAATCTAAGAAAATATACATACCTTATAAATAAATATATATAATTAATTGATTAATTAATTTACAAATAAATTTTAACATATAATATATGAAATTAAGGCGTTTAACAATTTCAATTATTTTATTTTACTATCTCAATTTTCAAGTTTTGAGAGGTCCTTGCTCAACAACTCTGAAGTTGTTATTTTGGCGGATGTACTCTGTCGCCTTGAATAGATTCCAGTACCTACCATATTCATATAAAATGGAACAAGAGCCGTAAAGTGCAAGAAAAGGTGAATAGGGAGGCGTTGTGAAGCAAGGTCTGTATAGAGCATATACGGAAAGGAAATGAATGGTTACATAAAATAACTTAAAAATGAAAAGAAGCATAATGATATTATAAAAAAAAATGTGTATAATATAGAAAAGTTTAGAGGAAAAAAAGCATAATGATATTATAAAAAAAAATGTGTATAATATAGAAAAGTTAGATCAGAAAAGTTTAGAGATGAATAAAAAACATAATGATATTATAAAAAAAATGTGTATGATATAGAAAAGTATAAAGAAGTAATGTTTTGTTTTTAAGATATTATTATTATTATTATTATTTGTTTTAATAAGATAATATTTAAGTTACTGAAAAGGGTAAGGATTAATGAGCTTTTAATGTTTAATTATAAAGGTGATTTTTACTAGAGGAATCGATGTGTAGAAACCCTAGCCATTATGGGCCAACACCGCTCAGGGATATGGCGATCAAGCCTCCTTTTGCGCCAAATCTTGATGTCGGCTAGGGCGTCCACTTTCTGCAGGAGGCGAAGCTCTTGGCTGGGAGGGTAGATAGACAAGCCCTCGATGCATCCATCGAAGAACCCATGCGAGTGGGTGTCAGAAGAGCCGAAATGGACCAACAACGACCCATGGAGAAGAACCCCAAAAAGGAAACACAGCCAGTCCCCATAGATGGAGTCTTTGTCGGGCTTCCAGCACCAGGATGGAAGAAACAGTTCATTTCGTCCATAAGGTTAGCGGCCGGCACAGAAGAAACCGAGGAGGGAGGCTCCAACTTGTTCTCTGGCGAGAGAGAACCAGTGATTTGGGACAAGAACAATGCTAAGAATAGACTGCGGGGGCGACAAGCGCTAAAGCCTAGCGGCCACCACCGCCTTGATCAAAAGTTCGAAAGGCATTCAACTAGGAGAGACCTGAGGGATCTACGGCTCTTGGGGGATTCTACGCCTTCGCTCTGGCACAGGAATCTAGTTAAGAGTAATGCACGAGCGAGGCTTCATTCTGCACATCGCGGCAAGACTAGCTCTGAGATTGCGGTAAGCTTCCCCCTTTTTGTAAAGACCATGGCTGGATCTTCTCTATGCTTACAAGCTCAAGACTCAGACTCCATTTTTGAGCTCAAAACCAAAATCCACTAGGCTACAGGTATTCTGCTTGGGCTCCAATGACTAATCTTCGAAGGACGACAGCTTGGGGATGGCTCTCTGCTACGGGACTATGGAAATCTAAAAAACGCAACCATTTCTCTCACTTCTTATTTGCGTGGAGGAGTGCCTTCAGTCACTCATCCAAGCTCTTACAAGCATGCTGTGAAATCAGGGACTTCCGATCCCTCGGGGTTCAAGGCTGAAGCTTCAAAAGTAAATGAGCCCTTTGGATCTACCTTCATTGTGGAGTAGTGCGCAAAACCTCCAACATCAAAAGTTGAAGATCCCCAAATCTATGGCTATGCCTTTATCTACCAGGCAAAAGCCCTCATTTGTCGCTTCAACGGACTTTGGCCCTTGGCCTCTGCGCTAAAGGAATGGGTTAACAAGACCTAGTCGGAAGGTCATGAGTTGTTCTTCTGCTCCAAGGGGTTCTTCATCATCAACTTCTCCATAGAAGCCGAATGTCAATGCGTGCTAGAGCAAGGTACTTGGTTCTGGGCAAGATCTGGTCTCTCCATGCAGCGATGGTTCCCTGACTTCAATCCACTAACCATGACAACCATGACTACACAGGTCTGGGCAACACTACACAATTTACCCCTGCATTTCTATTCTTCATATTTTTTACCCACCCTGGGCAATGCGTTGGGAAGATTTATCAACATAGACACATACAGGATAGTGAAAGGCTTCGTCACTTTTGCCTGCATATGCATTGAAATTGACCTCAGTCAAGGGCTTCCGGATAGGATTCTTATAGACTGGGATGAGGGAGAACCTTTCACACATATGGTTGACTATGAGAACACTGCATTCAGATTTTGCTCCTGTCAGCAAACAGGGCACCTCCAGGCAACTTGTCCTCTATCCCCAATCCCTTCCTCAACCTTTGGAGCACGGAAAAGAGCCAATGGTTGGCAAGGACCAAAATCTCACAAAAGTCGCCCGAACCCTTCCTCTGGCAACAAGCAACATCACAAAGACACTCTAACTCCTCTGTCTTCCTCAATGCCTCCGCAGGCCCCAACTTTCGCTCAGCAGCCAATTGTCAACCCAAAACACCAGCCTGCGGCCTCAACACAAATTCCTAAGGGTTCAGAAATCATGATTCCAACGCGCAAAATTAAGTCCTTGCACCCACCTCTCGAAAAGGGGGAAACAATTGGCACAATCATGATCACAACCCCGCTCACAGGGACTTAGAAGCATCCTCATTAATCAGACAACTCAGACAGCAACAAAGAAGCACCACTGGATTCAGCAGCTAAAGATTACGGCACTTCCTCAGACCATATGGCTTTGGTGGTAAAAGTTGTTGAGCCTATCAACTCCTCTGGCTGGATTGATGTTCGCAAGAAAAAAGGTAGAAAGGATCCTCACCGGCCAACACAATGATCCGACCATTTCTCCTTATATTGTAGTGTTTCATCTTTCTTTGACCACACACTCTTTGGGGCTCTCTTTTAGAATAGACTAGTTTCAAGTGATCCCCTGTTCTCTTTCTGGGGGGTCTTCTCCCATCAACAAATCGATGTATCACTTTGAACTTTTTTCATGGATTGAATAGAAGGATTCTCCCCTTTTTTACTTTAAAAAAAAAGGTGATTTTTACTGATAAAATTTCATATGTTGGGAATATTCTTAGTCGTCACAATAAATTAAACATATATTGAGATTTCAACCATTAACTTTCTTCCATGACAAAACATGTCTTGTTGTCATTAAAATAGATTATTAAATTGATTAAGATAATAATGCCCATTCTCATTTAGATTTTTTACTTAATTTTTTGAGTTTAAACTTTTTATTGAGGTTTTTTTACTGTTTGTGGGTGAAAGTCGTGAGGTGGAACTTCTGGAACTTCTGGCTCTAGGAAAATCTATACTTGTGGCTCTAGGAAAATCTATTCACTAAAGGTCCCGAAAGTTTAACCATTCATAAAAATGACAAGAAAGCATGTTGGCAAGAATAAATGGAGTGATTGATTAAATCATTAAAAGTTGGACTTGGTAAGGTTGTGTGTGGATGTGGAACCATTACATTGTATGTATTAAATATAGACAGTATGTTTTAAATGTGCTCAAGATTCTAAACCTTAAACATTTATAGCTATATCTTGCATTTGGTTTTCAATTAGATGAAATTCCTTATAAATGAATGTGGTATGGGATAAAATTTTGGATTGAAAGTTAGGATTTCTGGATAAATATTACTTTTAAAGTTTCCTTTTAAAATTAAAAGAGTTAAATTAGATGAAATTCCTTATAAATGTGGTATGGGATAAAATTTTGAATTGGAAGTTAGTATTTCTGGATAGATATTAATTTTAAAGTTTTCTTTTAAAATTAAAAATGTAAATTAAAAAAGTTCAATTAGATGAAATTTCTTATAAATGTGGTATGGGATAAAAATTTGGATTGGAAATTAGGATTTTTGGAAAGATATTACTTTTAAATTTCCTTTTAAAATTAAAAGAAATGAAAGTTAATAGCTTTATACATAATTTATATATATCTGTAATTTTTTTTGTTGAAATTTGACAAAGCCCAAAATTAAAGATAATATACTTTCAATTTATTTTAAGATTTGTCAAAATATTAAACTCATTTAATAAAAAAACTCTTAAAATTATTTAAGCATTGATGCATATGTATATCATCCACATTAATGTGGTTGTGGTAAGATTATTTTTACATAAATATCCCTTTTTATGTTTACCAAAAAAATGATGCAGTCTACATAAAAATAATTTAAATATACATTGTTTAGGAGTATCTTTTTTAATGGTACGTGTGTCACTATTTTGATTTTGAAGAATAATTGTTTTTATATTTTAAATAAAATTTTATATATATGATAGACATATAAGCAAATTGAATTATTGACACTGCATAGTTAATATAGGGAGTAGAATTGTACATCTGCATTAATTGTTCCATTGAACTAATGCAATAGCTAGAATATAATTTTAGGAGAAGAAGAAATAACAAAATTTAACATATTGACTTTAAAAAAATTAGAAATGTAAAAAGAAAATTAAAAAATAAAAAAAAATTATAAATGAAAAAATACTTATAAACAATAAAGATTTCAAAATAAGAATATGAATGATAAGGTATTATTTATCATAAATGTTGGAGGAATTCATTTGTTTTCCTTCTTTGACATATAGTTTCTAAAAAAAATATTGTAAAAGTTTAAACATAATCTATAAAGTTCAAACTTTTACAACTTTACTTAAGAAATAATCATAGTAGTCAAGTTGGGTGACATGCAAATTTAATCATAGTATTCAAGCTAGGTGAGATGCAAATTTGAAGGTAAGAAGAACATAATTTTATCTATTGCTTATGTAGTGTTAATTTGGTTTTATAGAATAAAAGAAAAAAAAGCAATTAAGTTTTTGATTGATACATAATTGATAAGAATCTCAATTACTGAGTGTTGTTTTGTTAGCATTACTTGAAGTTGTGAAGAGATATTGGTTGGGATGTTGAAAAATCAAAATTGTTTTTTTTTTTATCAAAAAAGTATTTTTTTTTATCAAAAAAGTATTTTTTTTTAATTTACTAAGACACAAATAATGGATTATAAATGCGAAGGAAGAAACAACATATTTAGTAAACTTGCAAGGTAATTGATAATTTTACATTTTTCATTTGAATTAGTTTTTATATATATATAAATGCATTGATGCACACAAATAATTGTAGAAAGGAGCATGAAAAGTACTATTAAAATAAATGGATAAAATTGTTGTTCTATTGTATCTCCAATAAGTGGTAATGCTGGAAGAAACTATCATCAAACTTTGTAACAACAAATAATCTATGAGTTGCTTCAATTGTCTTTAAGAACGGAGTAGAAAAAAAAATGTTTTAAAGAACATTGTATCTTGAGATATTAATTGTTCACTATGCATTGAAGACATATAACTTCTACAACCTTATATATAGAGAAAGAGAGAAGTGATCATAAACTAATTATTAGGAATACTATCTTACAATTTACAAATTGTTGTTGTTATTCATTGGTAGTTAGTCTTAAGATAAGTCAAATATGATTGAAACTATAATTTTGTAAAAAAAGAAAAAAAGAAAACAAATTTATCAAAAATGAAGAGAACAATTAAAATTGATAAAAAAAACTTCTTTTGCAAATTTGAACAAGCAACTAAAAAATTGTAAAACAATATTTTTTTTAAGAAAAAACTAATACCTAAATATGCTATATGTAAAAATTGTTTTTTGCAAAACCATAAATGCAATGCATTTTTTTTGACATACTTTTCTCTATGCAATACAACATTACTAAAGGAAAAAGAGGTTACTTATTTTTGTATATAATGATTGTAGCATTTTTCACGGATCTATGTGGAATTGTTAATTCCATGTAATTTTTAATTCCATGTAATTTTTTTTTTAATATTATTTTCTTTTTTCAGTAAAGGCATGATTATTAATTTTGAGAAAATTATTTGAAATTGTGAATTGCATAAGATGTAAGTGATATTTTTTATTGGTAATTTCTAGTGAATTTGTTGGAGTATAGTGAATTTGTTGGAGTATAGGTGGCAAATAAATGCAATGGACCATAATTATCCAAAATTTTGGTATTTTCATATTTAATTATGAATTTTAAAAACATTTCAATATTTGATATGTTTAGATAATGATTTACTTATATTTATCTCATGAAATATATCCAAAAATGTGTTTATTAACTAAGATAATTTTGCATTCAATATAGTGTATACTATGTAATGCATTCACTACTTTTCATTCATTCTTTATGCAATGAAGTGAATACATTACATTCATTTACTATGTAATGTATTCACTACTTTGCATTCATTCTTTATGTAGTGAAGTGAATACATTGCATTCATTTCTTTATACATGACAATAAACTTAGCACTCAAAATTCATATAATTACAATTGCTACATTTATAATAATTAAGTTTTTTTTTTGGTATGATCACCTTGTCCCTCTATAATGTAGGTGTTTCATTGTTTACAATCTTTTGACTAGAAAATATGAGTGCAAGGCCAATATTATTAGCAAAATTAGTCGTGTCATAGGTGCATCCCTGAGTTTTTTAATGCTCATTATTGGGCACAAATACTTGGAGTGAGCATTAGATTCACAAATCACTTAGCCTTATATGGGTTTTGGGGATTCTAAAAGAGATTAACTTGACGAGGAAATATGAGTGCAAGGCCAATATTATTAGTAAAATTAGTCGTGTCATAGGTGCATCCCTGAGTTTTCTAATGCTCATTATTGGGCACATAATACTTGGACTGAGCATTAGCTTCACAAACATTATTGGTCACATAATACTTGGAGTGAGCATGAGCTTCACAAATCATATGGGTTTTGGGGATTTTGAAAGAGTTTTGTTAATCGAAAATTTTGAGAAAATTTTGTGGGTAATTGATGGGATGGTGCAAGATAATGTTTTGTTTTCATAGGTTAATCCCTTAGTTTTATAATGCTCATTATTGGGCACATAATACTTGGAGTGAGCATTAGCTTCACAAATTGATAACACAATATTTGGAGTGAGTATGAGCTTCACAAATCATGAAAATTTTGTTGGTAATTGATGGGATGGTGCAAGATAATGCTTTTTTTCATGACATGTTAGTTGTAATGTAAATTTGTAAAAATAATAACCAGTAGTTGACTAGGAGAAATTATTAAAAGTACATGTACAAATTATTAGAATATGGTGTAAAAAGATGAAATGGGGGAAATTGAATATGATTTCCAAATATATAACATTTATTTATGGAAAATTTGAATAACTCAAAAAAATCAATATTTTTCCCATTGGTATGTTACATTTTCTCTAAAATATAGTGTATATGTTCACATTGGTTTAGTATCAAAATGAAAGAGCTTTTTCCAACAAATTCTTAT
>SNQJ01S0274073.1:0-11536 GCA_010110895.2 Picea sitchensis | reverse complement strand
GGTGTATGGCATGATTGCGACATATCATGAGTTATATGGTATATGGTTGAGGCACATGGTTTGAGGTACATGATTGGATACATGTCTTGTTGATGTTGATATAATAATTGTTGAGGAATATATTGGTTCTTGTTTTGGCACATGATTGAGGTGCATGTTGGACACTTGATGTTGGCATAGTGCTTGAGGCACATCTTGGTGATATTGGCATATTGGTGGAGGTTTTGTGCATGGTTGATGTGCATGGTTGGCACATGGTATGGTACAGGTCTTGATGGTTGATGTACATGGATGATATGCATGGTTGACGCATCGTATGGTATAGGTGTTGATGATGCAAGTTTGATGCATGGTTGATGCACTTGTTATGGTACATGGTTGATGGTACAGGTTGTGGCACAGGTTGATGCATGGTACATGTTGGTACATGATGGTATGTTGGTGATCTTGGTGCATGTGTGGTAGAGGAATGTATTGGTGATATTGGACATCTAGTTGATAGGTGTCTTTGGTGTATGATCCATGTGAGTGGATCTAGTTGAGTATCGGGAACATTGATAGGTTGGATACAATGATAGGTTGGATACAGTGACAAGTTGACAGGTCATAGGTTGATGTGATAGTGGCAGTGATAGAGATAGTAGTAGTGACAGTGGCAGTGATTGTGGTAGTGAGAGTTGATATACACTTATATCTTAGGGTGGCAGGAAAAGAAAAGGAAAGCGGGTTGTAGCCTCTTTCAGGTTGGAGCTAGAGAATTCAGGGAGTTGTAGCTTCCTTCAAGTTGGACCCTGAGAATAGGGGGTTGTTGCCTCTTTCCAGTTGCAGCTGGAGAATTTGGAAATTGGTGCTTCCTATGAATAAATTATTGATATATATAAGAAATCATTTCATGGTTTTCTCTCATTTGGTTTTCCATGTAAATACTGGTGTACTATGTATTTGATGTGATGTTGCTTATGATTATATTCTCATGATATATTGAATGAAATCATAGATGATATTGATGATAAACTGTTGAACATTGTTGATAAAGTGAAATAATATATATTGTGGTTAAAAGTGGTATAAATTTCTCATGCTAATTCACCCCCCCTCTCAGTATTCCAACAATTGGTATCACAGCGGGTTCCTTCAGGAAATAATTTAACCATTGGACGGTAGATCATGGAATATGCTAAGAATGGAGTACCAATGTTCGATGTGAAAGGAGTACAATTGTTTAGTATGAATGGAGTATCAATGTTCAATTGTCAGTATGGTTTGGACTATGAGTTATGGAGAAGAAAGATGAAAGTATTTTTACATGCATAAGGATATGATGTTTGGCACTCAGTTGTTACAATATACAATGCTACAAAGAAACCAAAGACTGTAGCCAAGAAGGAACTAAATAATAACAACAAAATAGCAATGGATTTCATCATGGAAGGTGTTGTTCCTGAGATTAAACTTAAGGCTCAAAGAATAATGTCAGGCATCAAGAATTAAGGAAAGTTGGATTTTAAAGGTGATTTTTCTTCTGTTAGTTGTGTGAGAGTTAAATCCTCAAATGGAATTAATATCTTCACAGAACAGATGTTGTATTTCATCATCTGAATCAATTTATCAAATTGAAAGAGGAGAAGAAAATTAAAAAACTATTAAACAAACTAAGGCATCAATGATAGAAGAGTCTTACCTTGTTTATAGTAGAAAGAAATGTAGAATGCACCCCTGAAAGAATATAATATGTAGTAATCCAAATAATAGGCAGGTATTGTATTTGATGATAGAAACTACAGAGGAAAAACTCTTGCTAATCAAATACTAAATAGAACGTAATCACAGTAGTTGTTGTACTAAATTGTAATCATTCATTTGTTCAGGAATGACTTAAAGAGAATAGAAGATATGAAACACAAAGAGGGCACATAACTCAAACAACATAAAATTTGGATCCTTGTCTGCACTTGTATTAATACTCACAGAAAAAGGAGTTTTCTCAGTTAAAATACCGCAAGAAGCAACCTGTGCTTAACCTTATAAAGTTATATTTATACCAAAGTTTATCAACCTTAAATGATTGGAATACCTCTTATTTCTAAAATAGTAAAAAAATACAAAATGTAAAATGCGAAACACTTCACTTGCATCTTTTTTGTCAGTCTCCTCATTATGCTGGCATAGGCGTTTTTCTCTCTAGTTCCCTAGCTCTGAAATGGATAGCGTACACAAATCACCTCATTTGTTTCCAGTGGTGATACCTTTTCCTTGCTCAATACATTTGATACATCTTCTCACAAATTGCGCCACCAACCTGGAGGGCTCTGTTAAATTATTAGCCTAAAAATATATATAATTTCTTTTCCGATTGAGGCAATCTTTCTTCCATTCGTCTATCTTCTGAAACTATAGACTGTGATTGCAGATTAGGCTTCACTAGCCATCTATTTATCTGAATAATGTCAACCTATTTTATATGTGAGATTTCGTCCCGAGCCTCTTCCATATTTGTCTTAATGTCAAGTTGATGTTTCGTTATGTTAATCTGTCCCAGTACTCCAGAGCTATCTTCTTTATCAAGGCCTAATGATTCTTTGTTGAGTGAGTGGAAAGCCTCTTCACAAAACTCCTTCACTTCCTTAGCCATTTTCCTGCTTTCAACTATGCTAGATTCCCAAGCCTTTAGTATTATATCACCTCTGGTCTGTTCCGGAACGGACAACCTGGAAGCCATAGCTACTCCTTCTTTTGCTGACGACACAACTGCTTCTTGGAAGGTAGTCCGAGAAAAAATAACTTCCCTCTCTCTTAAACAAATGTTATTTAATGCTTGATCTATCACCCGAAAATGATCTTGGATAGTTTCAACCTTAGTGAGAAAAATGTGTTGTGCTACTTCCAGTTCCTTTCGCACTTCCAATGCCTAAGCTTGGAACACTGTTATATATACAATCATGTTTTTGGTAGAGCTTACTTTGGCTTGCAGTTGCCTTACCAACTCATCTTGCTGGGTGGCCCGTCCCTGGCTCACCTTTATATTCATGTGCATCTCCTCGAGGCTGGATTTCAGCTGTTGGATTTCTTGTTTGTCACTGGCTCTAATCTACTCTAATCCCTTGTTGACCTCGTTTCAAACATTGTTTTCTATAGTCTTCATTTGATTCTACAATTGGCTTATTTGAAAATCTTTCTTCTTCAGTCGTTCTTTTAGATTTCTGAGTGAAAATTGGTTAGCTATTGCAAAAGCCCCCAGTAAGCGTGCTACTTCTTCAACAAAGTATACCTCTTCCAAGGCTTCTCCATCAATTAGCACCCTGTGTCTTTTGACAACTGAACCTTCCTTTAGGTGCATTTCTCTCTTCACCACAACCTTCCTTTTCTTGTTGAAAAAGAAATTGGAAGGAGGCAATTCTTCAACCAAAATGGGTGTGAGGTCCTCTATGAATATTACCTCTTCATTTGGATTCCCTTTGGTGAATTGCAATGGTGTGATGAACTGGATGGGGCTGCTGATTTCGGTGGATGAATGTTTCTCGACCGCATTTGTAGTTGATTTATCTGGTGAAATAAGTGGTCCTTCTTCTCCCTCCTTTGTCAGTGTCTTTTCTTGATCTTTGGCTTGGTCACCTGATACATTTGTCAATGGGATATCTTCTTTCTGAGTTGACGCCTTAGTCTTCTCCAAACTTCCCCAAATTTCTTTTTCGTTGGAGCTTACTTCTTTTGAGCTTCGGGTCTTCATTTTCTATGCAACTATAGACATCGGGGTACCTCCTTGTAACACTTTAGGGAGGCTACTTCTTCGGTGCCTATGAAAGTCGTAAAACTCAATAATTTTATCGGGTGACAGAGCCTAAACTCAAATCAAGACCTCTGGATAGGATCTCTCTCCTCAGAAAATATTGTCTTGAGGGGAATCTTCGTGTTCATACCTTTTCAAATTGCAGCTAGCCATGTGGTTACCCACGACCTTCTGTGGGTCATTCTTTTTGAATTCAATGTTGACCAATTTTATTTATTCCAAAGTTGTGGCCTCTACTTTAGAGTGATCGAAATTCAGTAGAGAAAATGTACTAATTTGCAGGGGAAAAGAGGGCCACACCTTTTTCTGTACTATTTTGAGCTCCTTGCTAATCCCACCGAGCACAGTTTGTCGTGCAACCTCTCGACACACTAGTCAGTCTGATAAAATTGAGGCAGAGCATATGGAGGAACTGAACAGCCAAAAACCATAATATAAGAGAAGTGTTCCTCGATATACTAGTCTACTATTCTGCCCAAGTTATTCACAATTTTGTTGGAGATTCTGGGAGGTGGGTAGCCATATATGTTGGTGTGCATTGACACCAATACCCAGTTTTAGAGCTCATAAAAGAAGTCTTTTGCCTTTTCTTCCCAAAGCTTCGAATGGTAAATATGTATGGGTTCGACACTATTTGGAGTCCATCTCCAGTCCATCAGCGAAAAAGGCATCATGAAACAGACGATGTCCATAATATAAGCCGACATGAAAAGTTGGGTCAGTTGCCCCTTGGCTCTTAGTGACTGATATCTTGTAATCTCTTGAACCAAACTGTCTGACAATATCTTTGCCCAGTTAATAGAGTACCCTTCTTCTACTGTGTGTATAATAGGTACCCACTGTAAAAGGAAATGAGCTGTGTTTTCCTTCCCGTAGAGCCTACACATCATCATTTCTATGTACATTATGTGGGGTTCTAGTGTGGAAATTGGGTATATACCATGGAAGTCCTCTCTGAAATTCTCGGGGCGAGAATACCGGTCTTTAATTAAATCGGGAAGGTTTTTTCCATATTGGTTGCATTCCTTCTTGTTGAAATCTACTAGGAAAGTTGCGTTGTAAACGAAATTGGATACCATACAAAATTTGTACATCACCTGTAAATGCTCCGGCCTGAAATACCCAACTGCAACCTTTTGCGAATTGAAAATAGTTCTGGTTGGGATATCTATGTGGTCCAATGCCCAACCGATCATATCGTTATAGGGAAATAGCTTAGGCCTTGTCGCTATCTTCTGTAGCTTTGACTAAGCAAAAATTTTGTATTTGGTAGATATGTCCTCCTTCTCGTTGTCACTTGAATCATTTAGGCAATTTACCAATTCATATTGTAAGATGTTGAATACTTGTGTCCATGATTTGAAGATGTCTATGCTTATGGGCGAGGTGTCAAAGAGAACATCTGCGTTCTGGCTTGAACTTTCACCAGTAGCTTTAGGTGATTTTTGTGGAGCCATGGTATCAAGCCTTCAAACTCCATTATCTTCCACAGGAAAGGCGTAAAAATCCTTTAGCTGGAAAAACTTACAGCTCAGTAAAAAGCATAATAAAATTCAATTTCACATTTCTTTTCCTTTAATTGCATCGATCAACCAATACCTTCACTAACAGAGTATTTACTTTATTTAATGAATCATATTCAAGTGGTGGCTCAAAATCTTATTTGGAACGATTGTCATAAAAGCATTATTAATGGTCTTTTATTGTTGGTGGTTCATACTCGGGAAAATCACATATGAAATTTGAATCTATTTGAGTCATCATTAAGCGATGTATTAATTAAGAGATAATATTTGTTTAAGCATTAGTTAATCATAGTTATCATTAAGTAAATTTCGATGCTTCGGCTCTCGGGAGATCTTATAACAGCCTAAACTATAACTTACGAAATGCGAAATCGCGACATGATTAATTAAGTTTAATTACGTTTAACCCTTTTAATTAATCATGATTAACCTCAAAGATTTTGGGGTTTTGGGTCTTGGGATATTCTATACTAGTTCAAGCTATGTTCTCTAAATCACAAAATCGTGATGGATTAATTGATATTAATCACTTTTAACCTTTTAAATAATCATGATTAACTTCAAGGGTTTCACAATTTTGGGTATCGGGACTTTGGTTGTCGTTCGAGGCAGGATCCCCGAAACGCAAAATTGCAATAAGGTTTAAATATCGTTAATCATTTTTAATCATTTAATTAACCTGGTTTAACTTAATATAGTTTCACGACTTCATATATCGGGACTTTGGAGTTCTTATATGTTGGACTGTTAGTATCGTGAAACCTCGAAACCTGACATTTCGAAGGTAGTTGTTGGTGATTTGACCTTTTAACGAGTGGGCGGCTCCATAACTTTTAAGGATTTCATATCATTGGATTCAATGAAAGACTTCATCATTGGTGATATTCAGGTGCACATTTGTCCTTATTTAAACAAGAATGAAACTTATCTAAGTCTGAAGTTTAGAAAAATATATATGTTCCAACATAGGCTCCATCTAGGGATCGCGTCTCCCTGAGAATCGCGAAGAATAGTGGACCAAGTACCTTTATTGGGTAAATGGAGTCATTATTGCATTTTGTGGAACTTTTTCAGAAAAGGATCGCACTGAGAAAAGGGTTTCACTCGTAACTTAGAAAACCTTCAAAACACGTTAAATCATGACTTTTGGTTAGGCTATTTGAAACTTCTCTTCCCTGAAACTGTACTCATATTTTCTCAAGATAATCAAAACAACCTTAACATATCTATCAGACTCTGTTCAATCTTATTCATGTCAAGGCAAAGTGATTTTAATAATTTAATTTGGGAGTCCTTAGTTGGCTTAGAATGTAAATCTTGTCGAGAGGAAGACTAACTACCAGATTACATTATAATACATGTATAACAACCTTGCAGATATTGTAGACATTGCTTCACTGCCAGTGAGCCTGTTTAGTACCCCGGTGAAGTTATCTAATTCCCAAATTGAATTTCCTTTCACCACTTCATTTTGTAATCTTGCGTTTAAATGCTTAAGACGAGGGAAATCATTTAATGAATTTCCTTTCACCATCTGTCTTATATATATATATATATATATATTTAAGCATGAAGTGGGGGAAATCAATTTGTATGTCACATACCAGTGATGATATCTTCTTATAAATCAACAACATAGGTCTGTTAACTCACTTTGATTACTCTGGGTTAATTTCTTTCCGACCTTCAAGACACCTTCTCCTACAAGGAATTTTATCAAGGAGGATTTTTACTTTTCAGGGGATTGCCTTGAGTGAAATCGATCAGTTTGAATCTATTAGAAAGGCTAAAGTAGTCAAAATTAACTTAGACATACTTTCTTCCAGTTAAATCGATAGGCGCGTATAAATACTCGCCTAACATTTCTTTCAGACATGTTTCTGAGTTTTCAGGGTTAAGGAAAAATATTCTCTCTGTGGAGACCAAGGGAGAAGATGAGAACCAAAGGGAACAAAAGCTTTAGGATGGGCATATTGGAAAAGTAAGATTTCAACAACTCTGTTGCAAATAGGTTCAATCTTTCATAACCTTTTCAATGATTCTCATATTTCTTTAAGATCTTTTATTTGTATTTCATTTTTATTTAATTTTCATTTAATTAAAATAAAAAATTATTTATTAAACATCAGAGGAAACTTTTAAGATTAGTCTATAATTCTCATATTCCTCTTGTCATTGGTTAGGTGACAATATTTCTATGAATGAGACTTCTTTCTGATTTAGTTAAATCCCCCTGAACACTTCAACTTGGTTCAATAGGTTTTAGAAGCTCATACCTGAAAATTTCTTCATATTTTTAACTAAGTCAACTATTTATTTATCACTTGTTTTGGGAGCATATCGCTATTCTGAAATGTTTTTCTGATATTTTGACTATCAACTAATATCCTGCGATAAAAATAAACATGAGATTTTTCATATACTTCTCAAAAGAAACAGTAACTATTACCTTTTTTCCTATTTTCCTTTTTGAAAACAACAAACGTGTCTATATTTACAATGAAAGTAGCAACTTACCAAAGAAATGAAAAATCGTGAATCAAAGTAAAGAAATCAAACCGGTATATATAGTGAGAGTTTGGAAACCATTTATTGCATAAAATGCTTCAGGTAACCCCTGTTGATAGGGGCATTAAGGATTTTCCCATCCATATTTTCTAACAAAAATGAATTCTTCCCTTCGGAAGTTGTGATCTTGAAGGATCCACACCAGATATGGTTGGATTTTCCATGTTTTCCTGAGTCTTCCTTCCTAGCATCCCACTTTAAAACTAGGTCACCAGGTAGGAATTCCCTATCTTTAGATTTTTGGTCAAACAAGGATTTCATGTTATCTTGATATTTCTGGAGCTTCTAATCTACTTTAGCCCTATTTTGTTGGATTTCAATCAATTGATTTGTTTTCTTGTCGACGTGATTTGGATCTTCCTTGGCATATTGCCAGAGTTTGATTACGGGCAGAGCAAGATTGGTGGGCAGAACAACATTGGTACAGTATACCATTTGAAAAGGGGACATTTCAATTTATCTCTTAGTGCCTATCCGATTAGCCCACAAAGCATATTTCAAATGTACATGCCAGGCTTTCTTTTTTTCAGTCAGAACTTTTTTAATTATGGTGATTAGACTCTTGTTCGAGGATTCAACTAACCCATTTCCCTGAGGATAATAGGCTATGGAATTCCTTGGCACACTATTATATGTCTAACAGAAACTTACCAAAGCCATGGACTTGAAATCTTGGGCATTATCAGTAACTATATTCTGAGGATAGCCAAACCTCAATAAAATGTTTTCTTCCAAGAAACTGATCACCATTGTATATGTTGTGTTTTTCATCGGAAGAGCCTCTACCCATTTAGTGAAATAGTCAGTAGCGGTCAAAATCCACTTATGTTGTGCACTTGAATGCAGATGTATTTCACCGATGAAATATAGACCCCATTACTAAAACAAAGCTTATGTTTTAACTGGGACCAAAGGTAGTGCGGGAATCTTTTGCTTGCCTGAAAATAGTTGACAAGGGTTACAGGATCTGACTTTAGAGTTCACATCAGTAAATGGTTTCGGCCAATAATATCCAGCTCTCAAGATTTTATATGTCATTTCTCTCCATGCATGATGCCCTCCACACACTCCTTTGTGGAATTTGTTTATTACCCTCTCTRTTTTGGATTCTACTAGAGAGCTTAGTAAGAAACCCAAAGGATCCTTCCAATATAGTTGAMTTTCCATGATACAATATTTTACTACGTGCAACTTCAATGTTCTATCTTTGGAAGGAGTCATACCGCTCGGGCACTACCGAGTGAGAAGGTAGGAAACTATGTCTTTGTACCAAGCCAAAGAAGATAATTTCTCCTGGATTTGATTCGTAGGTATCCTGTCATCGAACTCTTCAATATCTAGAATCTCTTCATAGGATTGTAAATGATTTATCCTAAGTGCCCGAAAATTTGATTTGGCTAGTAATTTAGCCAAACCTTGACCTTTCACCAGTTTGGTTGGTTTATTTCTAGGTAAAATTCTTGAATCTTGGCCAACCATCTGCTTCTTTTTCCATCACTATCTGGTTGAACTAATATGTCTTTCACAGGTCTGGTTGGTACATAGGCGATTACCTTAGAATGGAGCACATAAGTTCTGAAAGATTTGAGAGATTTCACCATTGCATATGCTTTCTTTTCTAGTATATCATATCTTAGTTCAACATCTATGGGACTTTTACTAAATAATGTTATTGTCTTATGAAAACCTTCATCATTCTTTTGTAAGAGAACGACCGTGATAGTGTGTTCGCAGGAAAATGAGAAAATCAATAATTCCTTCATATAATCAGGGTTGGCCAACACTGGTGCTTCACCTATAACTCTCTTGATAGGTTCAAATGATGCTTTGGCTTCAGTTGTCCATTTAACTTCACTATCCTTCTTAAGCATATATGTAATCAATTTTACAATTTCAACGAAGTTTGGGATAAATCTTCTTAAAAAAATAATTTTTCCGAAAAATGATTGAATCTCTTTTCTATTCCTAGGAATATTTATTGTATTTATAGCTTCAACCCTTTTCGGGTCGATTTTAATTCCATCTCTAGATACTATGTGGCCCAAGAGTTTACCTTCCTGCATAGAAAAATGAGATTTCTTGGGGTTCAGAAACAAACCTAATTTTTAACATTTCTCAAACGTTTGTTTGAGGTGCACCAAGTGCTCTGCATTAGATTTAGAAAAAACTGTTAGATCATCAAAATAGATCACTACAAACTTATCTCTTTCGTTAACAAATGCGATGTCCATAGCTCGTTGGAATGTGGATCCTGCATTCATTAGTCCGAATGGAATTTTTTCATACATGAAGGTACTCCATGGGGTGGTGAACGCATTTTTTTCCTTATCATCCTCGTGGGATGCAATTTGATTATAGCCTGATAAGCCATCAATCATGGACATTCTATTTTCCTCAACTAGTTTTTCCAACACGTGATCCATTTTTGGTAATGGATAATTATCTTTGAGGGATGATTTATTTAAATTTCTAAAATCTACACATAGTCTGATTCCACTGTTTTTATTTCTTACTGGGACTAGGTTGGCTACCCACTCAGAGTATCTAAGTGGAACAATGATTTTAGCATCCAGGAGATTGTTTACATCCTTTTCTATCACAGACAGTAGTATTGGATTTATCTATCTAAGCTTATGCCTGAACGGTTTAACACCCTGCTTTAGGGGAATTTTGTGTTCAATTACGGTGGTATCATAAGTTCTTAATTCATCATAGGACTAGGCGAAAACACCCTTGTACTTCTTGATTAACTCAAAATATTTTCTTTTTATTTCAGAGGGAAGGTATTTAGATATTTTTACCAGCTTAAGAGTTTCCTTGGTGCCTATGTTACAATCTTCAACCTCTTCAGGATGAGGCTGCAAAATAGACTTCAAGGGAATATCATCATGATCAAATAATATCTCCAAAGGAATTAGACCTTTAGGGATCTGATTATTTTTCAGTACCAACATGCGATGATTAGCGATCTTATATCGGAACTCTTGAGGATCCTCACCTTCCTGCATTATCCAAGCAAGTTCATTTTGATTTTCCTGATCAATATGCATTTCAGAAAATTCGTCCACCATTTCTAAGAATTGTCTTATTTGCTCATCATCTTCGAAGACCTTGCAGAGTTGTATATTGTTTGGTATTGAGGGTATGTGCCTCATTTATATGCGATACTTCAATTTGAGAACAATAGGAGGTAAAAACGTTGTGATTGCTTTGGCCAATGAATCTGCCTGTTGATTTTTTGTTCTTGGGATGTGACGAATATTAAACGATGAGAAAAAAAATTCAATCAGATCCCAGGCACAATTTCTATAATACCTCAACCTTGGGTGTTTGGCCTGATATTGCTGCTTTATCTGCTTTATAATTAATTCTTCATTGCCATAAACTACCATATTTTCAATCTTCAACTTTTTTCCAGCCTCTAATCCTAAAACCAGGGCTTCGTATTCACATAAATTATTGGTCTAATCGATGTACCATTGTAATTTGTAAGAGAAAGGGATAATAAACTCGTCTCTGGGTGCCACAAACAACACTCCAACTCCTGCTCCTTCACAAGACGAAGCACCATCGAAATACATTTTCCAAACTCCAGTACTATTTACATTTTTATTTGTCTTTTCTATTTTTTCTTTTTTTGTACAATTTTCTTCTA
>SNQJ01S0274072.1:0-11536 GCA_010110895.2 Picea sitchensis | reverse complement strand
TGTATCCCTTCATTTGCTGGATAATAATAAAGGAAGGACCTGGAAATTTCTCTGGTGGACGTAGCCCACACTGGGTGAACCATGTAAATCTATGTCTCTCTTGTATTGTGTATCTTCTGTGTTTTTTTTCTGCATTTGTTTTATTTTATTGCTCTGTGGTCCTGTTTTTCTAACACCTAGCTGCAATGCGAACTTCACTCCTCAGTCATACCTCAAACTTCTTCCTTCCCTCGACTCACTTACCCAAAAATCACTAAGAAATTCTCATATCTCGAACCCCTTTATCCAAAAATCATTTACATATTTATACATTAAAATAGGGCTAATCCCATTACAAAAGTGGACAAAAATTTCCCAAAAACCCAACAGTCTATAACCATTTTCCTCCTTCTGCGTGTTTCTCCATCGCGCATCCTTATGCACGTACTTTGGATCATTAAAGTGCAATCCAGTCACATCCTATGTTCCATCTTCTAACTGCCTTTTTTTCTTTGAATTCTTCTAGTGCAGATCCCAAAACTTAACGAAAATTCCTATCCAACAGCCCCCCAACACTCACATGTGGCTCGTCCCGAGCCACTCAACTGTCTCAAGCCTTCTTCCAATGCATCATGAATTTTTCGAAGGTCTCTTTTGCTGTCGTGACCTTTTCCTTAACCTATTGTTCCTTCTGCAAAATTTGGTCAACTGTGTCTACAGTGATGCAAGATTTCATCTTCTCAACACCTTCCTCAACTTCCTATTTGATAATTCCTTGAGTTGTTTCTAAGGTTGTTGTCACTCTATATGCTTCCTCCTATATTATTTATATCATTTTTGCATGAGCCTGCTTCTCTCCCCTTAGTTGCTTCATTTCCGAATACAATTTTTTTTTCTCATTCATCGGAGTTACCACCTCAGTTGGTGGTAATGTGCCCATCACGCCATTGAATTTCTGCACCTTTTCTTGCATAGTTTGGATCTTCTTACTGATTTCCTGTTTCTCCTTATATTCACTGAGTTGTGTCCAAACACGCATAGTCTCTATATATAGTTGAGCACACTCTACTTATATAGTCTTTATATTTTCCACCGCTATTGTCACGGTTTTCTCCCTCATCTCCCTCTCTTCAGGTGGAGTTCTTGGTGTCACACACATTTCTATATAAACTATTCATGCATGGAAGCCTTGAATGGAGTCAATTATCTTCATGAATTGATCTTCCACCGAGGCCTCCTTCTATTTTTTCACCTCTGGGATTTCATGGTATACCTTCTTGAATTCCTACTGCATTCTCTATACCTTCTGCATTACCTCATCATGATCTCGTTTAACTTTATTTTACTCCAACTTCAATGCGACATTTTCGACCATAACCTTCACTAATTCGCTGGATGTCTTCTTTGTGCACACGTTCATCTCTTGTGTTGCGCTCATCTTTAATTCTTATAATACATCTATTGGTAGTTGTGATAGTATTAAGTCTATATGACCTAGTGCTCATGCTTGTTCTTTCATTTCTGTCATGGGTAACTTGACTTCCCTATCACCAGCTTAATCAATATTCATTCTCTTGTGAGTGACAAGGACTGTGGTATTACTATCCCTGCCTCTCCAGTATTGATGGTGCTTGTTGTTGGTTTTTCCTTCATATGTCTCCATGATGTGATGTTTTCTTCTTTTCATAGTTGTCGCAATTCTTCCATCTGTTCCTACATGCATCTGTTCATTTCTTCTTGTTGGCATGTTGCACGCTGAAACACATTGTCGGTGGAGTTGTTTTACCTGGTCGCCTATCTTCTCCAAATATTCCTATGTCAAATGATAGATCACCACTTCCTTAACGTATTTGTGCTTTAGTCGTTGTTGTCTGGGTCTCCTTTTCTTTGGCTTCTTTCTCTTCCTATCATGGTGTAGTGTTGTCTGTTGAGTTGTTTCCTCTGGGCACTTTCCTATGTCTTGGTCATCTTCTTCTTCTTCATCCTCATCAACCTCATGTATTTTTAGGTTTTTCTTCTCTGATGGCCCTTTCTCTACTGGTGGAATCATCCACTTATCGTCCCAATCAACCATAATGTGGCCCATCTCCTCTTTTATCAATATGTTTTGTGTTGGAAACCATTACTGATCTGGGTCCTTCTTTTCTTGTACGTACATGTGGTGACACCTTGCCTTAAAGTGCGCAACTAATTTGTATGCCTCAACCACTTGAGGGGGTATGCACGGTATCCTTTGGATGTTGTATTTGATAGTTTCCTTATAAATATAGAATGCGATATTACTGTCCATTTACTGCACCTTATGTGTCATGTACCAAAGGTTATGATACTGCACATCTAAGCAAGGCTTCTCCATGACTCCCAAAAACTAACTATTATCTGGCTCTCTCCAAGATGATAGCACAATTAGAATGAGTAACCAAGAGTAGTGGAACGCAATCAATAAAAAATTGGCTTAGCAAAAACATTTCCTAGTTCATCTGGACACCCTCGACACATTGTTCTGCTGCTGCTATGATCACTATTGGCACTTGATATTTTATGCAATTCCTTAATATCTTACAGGCTAAGGATTGGGTCAAAAATCTTACTGATGGGTCACATATGCTTGCGACATCCAATCCACGTTGTCCACATAATGTATAGAATTTCTCTTTCATGCTCTTAGAGAGAGTCTTTTCATTCTTTTTGTAAAAAACAAATGATGTGGGATCCTCACCCTGCAATGGAAGACCTATAATTTACACTATTAAATTAGTATCAATGCACACTTTCCTATCAAGCCACATGTATCCCTTGTTTACACTATTGAGCATCATTTTTACACATGCATTGATCTCTTTGATCCATTCAAAATGCGATATATCGACCATATTTAGAAGACCTGTGTTCTAGAACCCCCTATCCCATGCCCGTGGCTCGATGACTATCATATGGGTCTTAGAACTAATGGAATTTATCAAGAACTTGTTGGGTAATAGCTCCGAAAAATCATTTTCATCGGTGATGTCATGGTATGCATACTTTAGCACAGGTATCAGAACTAGAATATCCCCTTCTACAATGACTCCCTCTGGAATTGGCGGTTCCACTAGCGGGAACTTTGCATTCTTCTATAAATGGAACTATTTTGTTGATGTATTTCTCGGTGGGATATAATCCCTGTGGAATATTGATTCTGAGGATGAGTCATACCATGTTTCCTCAACTACTAGCGACACTGCAGGATGATCGCGTGTTTTCTTCGATAATGAAGCTGACGTTCTTTCTTGTTTTGCTGGTGCTAGCTTATTCTGTGACTGGTGCTATGTAAATTTGTTTTTAAATTTGTCTATGTAACTTTGGATTTGTATCTTCGACTCTGAAACTTGGCTTTGTATGCAAACTCTAACTGACAATAAACTTCACTTGTTGGCCATTTTCATGATTTTATACCGCATTGCGAGCTATAGCTTCCCTTTGTGCCTAAAATTTCCATCTAATCCACTAGTGGTTGGAATTCATTTCCTCCTCTAATGCTCCATTATTCCATATAGTTGGCGAATTATCCATTGAATTATGCAATCTATCACGATCTTCTGCATTTAATGTTACGCGACTCCACTACTTCGTCGACATGGTAATTATTTATTGCACGTATCATCATGAATTGTCTTAAATTCTTTTAGCTGTCATCTATGCAATCCCATATATCTTCACGATCTCTTCCTTTTGTGCAATCTTTCTTCCTTCTTTGGTGCATCTATCTACTTAGTTTTCTCTCATCATCTATATACTAACAAAACCTTTAGACATTGACCCTTTCGAAATCACTTGTAGAGCAAGTGAAGTCTCACCCAAGTCATATAAAGGGGCTGCCGGAGCCAGGGTTCTGTAGTTATGAGGGGAAGTGAGGCATTCTCATGTTCTTACTACCAATTATATGTGTGCATAGTTTCCATTACTTAACGATTACTTAACATTAATTCAATTACTAGATACTTCAATGTGCGACATTCTAACATCATATATGAACAAGACATTCAACATATATCATCATTGTACCATAACATTAACATCATAAAATGAAAAGACAATAAATAATAACACACAGGTTTAACATGGTTCACCCAACTTGGGATACGTCCACAATGACTGGCTTCTTTTATTAGTCAGGTATAATTTCCTTACAACTGCGCACTATGCTAAAAAATATGCAACAGTAACATTACCCAAACTTGCCTAGATGCTTTGTTGCAGTGCGAGCTTCAATCTTGACTCATACCTCATACTTCTTCTTTCCCTCAACTCACTTACCCAAAAAGAAATAAGAACTTCTCATATCTCAAACCCCTTTACCCAAAAACCCTTTACATATTTATACATAAAAATAGGGCTAATCCCGTTAAAAAAGTGAAAACATATGGTTTATAACCATTTTCCGCCTTTTGCGTGCTTCTCCGTCACACATCCTTCTGTTTCACACTTTGTCCCCTTAAAGTCCGCTCCCATCACGCACTCTAGTCCATCTTCTAACTGCCTTTTTTTCTTTGACTTCTTCTCATGCAGATCCCAAAACTTAACCAAAATTCCTATCCAACAAGGGTCAAATATCATTGGGAGTGATCTCACTATCTTTTTCACAATAACTGTATTTTCAATCTTTTCTCCCAGTCCTCTTATAATATTCACAATTTCATCAACTCGGAGAAAATGATCTGCAATATATTCATCTTCCTTCATTCTCATATGTTCAAATTGTCCTTTGTAAGTATGAAGCTTGGCCCCTTTGACTTTGGCATCTCCTTCATAGACATTCTTGATCTTGACCCAGTTTTCCTTTGCAGAATCACAATGCATAACTTTAAATTTTTTTGAACATGTTAGACCACTTAGAATGGAATTCATATCCTTTGAATTGTATTCACTGATAATTTCCTCAACATTATCTATTGGGGGAGAATCTCGTGCAGTGTATCCATTAACTACAACTTGCCTATAATGTCCCCTTCCAATTGACTGTGACAGAGGATGACTCAATAGCATATATCACTCCCATAGGCTATAGTCAACAAGGAAAAAGGAAATCAATGAGGTTTATTTGGTGTCACTTGTTGGGTATGTGTTATATTCCTTGAAAAATAATTGGTGGTATTTTGCGCCCATTTTTGGATGGTTTTTCAGCACATGGTTTTCGCCGATGGTTTTCTATTTCTAGTTAAGGAATTAGGGTGGTTGAATAATATGGGTTATTGTATTAGAGTTTTGTATTCTCGGGATCATATATGTATATTGTATTGTAAACAATGTATGACACGAATGAACATAGAATATGTTGATTTTCCCAGTTTGGGTTTCCAGGGGAAAACTCTCTGTGTAACTTGTGTATTTGTCATTGTATCTTTTTTTTTCTTTTATTGAAAATATGTTTGTAGTAAATAATTGTAAAAGGTTACAATCTACTTTTGGTATTAGAGAAATTATTGGCTTCAGGGGGACACCTTTATGGTCAGGGTTTGGCTTAGGACTATGATAATCCTTGTTACAGTGGGAGATCTGCGGTATTGATTCTTCAAGTGAAAAGAAATGGTGAGTAGTTTGAAAATAAAGATTGAGAAATTTAATGGGAAACATTTTGAGTTGTGGAAGCTAAAGATGCATGATCTGTTGGTAGACAAAGATTGATGGATCGTGGTGGATCCAGGTACTGCGCCTATAGGAACATCAACAGATGACTAGAAAAAGTTGGATTGGAAGGTGAAGAGAATAAGCTGATTGTGTCTCTCAAATTCAATATTACTGAATGTGTCAGGGGAAGCTACAACCAAGGATTTATGGGATAAGTTGGGGGACTTGTATCAGTCTAAGTCCCTGGTAAATAAATTGTTCCTATGGAAGAAGTTGTATAACCTGAGGATGAGATATGGAGACTCGGTGACATAGAATCTGAATTCATTCAATAATGTGGTCTATTGCCACTTCACCCTTCCAGATTGTGTATGTCACAGAGGAAACACTATTATTGATGGGTGTAATAGTTCCATTGTTTTTTATATTAGAGCTAAAGAAGAAAAATATCCTATAGTCTCTGGAGAAAAGGTTATGTGGTGGCATCAAAGATTGGGGCATATCAGAGAGAAGGGTATTCAACTACTACACAGTAAAGGTATGGTTGAAGGTATGTCTAAATTATCTCTGTATTTTGATTTTTTTAAAAATTGTGTATATGGGAAGCATAATCGTGTAAGATTACCCTCTAGTGTAACAAGGGAAAAAAGAATTTTACAGCTAGTGCATAGTGACTTCAGATTCTTTGTCACCAAGTCTCCATCTCTCATCTTAATAGGTCTATTTACACTTCACCCTTTTAGATTGTGTACGGCACAGAGGCAGTTTTTCCTACTTCATTAGGATTACCAATAATGAGGTTGCTACAGGAGAAAGATGTTGAACCAGATGCCACTCAAAGGAGGACAAATGAACTAATCAATGTCCAACAAACAAGACAAAAATCTTTCAACAATTCTCAACTACACCAAGACAAGATTAAAAAGGATTTTGATAGGCATACTAAGGAAGATGATTTCAAAGTGGAGGATTTGGTGTTGAAATGGGAGGCCAGGAATGAAGACAAAGGAAAGCATGGGAAATTTGATCACCTGTGGCTGTGACCTTTCAAAATTGTGGCATACCATGGAAATAATACCTATCTTCTACAGGAGCATAATGAAGATCTCGTTGGTGGAGGACCTATGAATGGCAGGTTTCTCAAGCATTATCTCTCTTAAAGTAATTTTCACCCTTCAATTCATTGTATATAGCCATTTTTATTTTTCATTTGAAACAATAGAAATAAAATCAATAGAAATTGAAGCCCGAAGAAAAGGCCCTAAGTTATGCAGAGAATAATTTAAGTTATGTGAATGAAATTTTGTGAATAAGATGTTGATCGATTTAGTTGCATGAGTGGAATAAATCCCAATGGGTAGGCACTTGGTCTGTTGTTCTTTGTTACCGCGCTGGGAGGATATCATCCCCAGTTGGAGTCCATGTTAGTCACCATTAAAAGTTTTGTTTGAAGTCAAGATTCCAAGACCTAGCGAGACACTAAATTGGTTTGGAAGCCTGATAAACTAGAGAAAAGGATAAATATGGTACGAAATAGCTAAAGATGGCGGGAGCACTAAGTGGTTGGGCCCAACACATCACAGATCATGAACTCTCTAGATTGACTGTCGAGGATGATTTCAAGGGGAGAAACTCTGCGGAGGATAATTTTGGAAAGCGGGCCGAAATCTAAACCATGGTTTTCATTTGGGGATACGTGGCACCACCAGATACATTTCGGAGTGAAAATCAGGTTGCCCCAAACCACATACTCACGCCCCCAAAATTTGGAAAAGTATAAAAGGGAAGTTGTTGGTTATTTTATTATTTTTCGAATGTTGGACCGTTTGAAACTTGGTGCAACCACCCTCGTTCAACTGTAGCTCAATAGTACGTCGATTGCATTCCATTTACGCTCATTTCCAGGTATTTTTCATTGCATCCATGAATCCTACCATAACTTCAGTAATAGAGAAATACCCTATGGTGAATGAAGAAGCCCTAATTGACCGATATTCAGACATATTTGATATTGAAATCACCATTTCGCCCATCTCTGTTTCCAGAAGCAATCTGTCCATTAATGTAGGAATGTGTATATTGTTCCTTAAAGCAGTCTAGGCCACCTCATTCCCTTATGTTGTCGAAATTGCTTTCCCCTTTCCCGAGTTTATAGGTTGGTGCGCCGAACAATATTCACATGAAGAAAAATTCATTGTAAATAAACAAGGGTCCGAGGTCATGTGTAGGCTAGAGAGTCTTTCAATTCGAGATTCCCTCGGTATACCAGAGTCTTTCTTCACAATGTTTGAACCTTTCAATGAAGAAAAGATAATTAGGGTATACAGAGAATTTCCATCAGAAGTCCAAGATCTGTTTTTACAGACAATTGTGAAACCATAACATCTTTCAAAGAGTCTTCCTTTGACAATGAATGTGAGTATAATGATTATTGAAGTACAATGGGTTTGTTCCCTTTTTAGTCAAGTCTTAGGTCTAGATAATGTCAAACATGTGGTCGAAGTCATGTTTGGTTTCCTTTTGAACTTTTTCAAGTTAGAGTCTGGTCTGCCAGTCTGCATTAGTTTTGATCAATTCATAGCTGATAATATCCATAAACAACTAGTGAATTTTCGCTCTCTAAGGAATTTCATATATTACACCTATTTGCTAAAGATTTTCCTAGAAACCAATAAGAGAGAATTTCTCGAAGCAAAATTTATATCAACAAAATGTAAAAGGATTACATTGCTCATCTACATCAACAAAGTCATATCCAGAGCTTACAGTTTGATTTTCAACACTAGCCTACCTAGAGTTTTGGATGACATGAGGATCTATCTATAGCCAAATCCAGAGAATAGAGTGGGGGATTGAGTACTATTCATGCACTCAACAATAATCTGGGTTTATGGTTGTCATGAATCCCCCTATCTATTGCCTATTTTTCTGACCCCCAGAGTCTTTTCCCTTGAATTCATCAAACATAGAATTATATCTAAGACAACACATTTCCTGAAATTGCGCAAAGCCTCCAACCTCAAGTTCCCTTTTATCATTGCCCCCTTCATTGTCAAAACTATATCATGATTATCTCAGATTCAAGCAAAGCTCAAAGATTTTGGTTTTGCACAGCTACAGGGAAGAATATATGATCCTCACCATATCATATCCAAGAGAAGATTGATGAACAAAGATGCCCCTTATGAGCATGAAGATGTTGAGGGTTTTGATAAGATGGAAAACCTAGAAATCTGTGCTGATATGGAAGCAATCTTGCAACCAAATCAAACACATCAAGTGGAGGCAACCCTGCAAAAAAGTCAAACACAATAGTCTCCTCAGAAATTGATGGTCAAAATTCCTAAGATGAGTGTTTACATCAAGAGAAATAGTTCAGAGGCCATGGGCACCAATGAGCAACAAAATGCTCCTAAGAAGATGAAGATTACACAGTCTCCACAGATAGTGGATTTAGAGGAAGAAGAGCCCATAGACGAAGTAAATATAGATATGGTGGAAAGTGGCACTAGCACTGTAGAGGTTGAAAATGAAAACAAACTCCAGAGTGAAGGAAGCTCAAGAACCTTTAGCAACAAGAAACACATATTTGATAAAACATCTGAGGAAACTTATCAATCTAAAGAAGATTTGGAAAAAAAGTATGATGAGAAGGGAAACATAGCTCTAGGTGAGATGAGGGATTTAGTCCCTGACGTGGAAAAGATTTCCCAGCATAAATCTTCTTTGTTCAGAGTAAGAGATGTTGAAAAAAGGACCTTTAATATTGTAGTTGTAGATGAAGACAAATTATCTGAGATAAAGATAAGGTATGACAACATCAGTGATCCAGACAAGGTCAAATTCCATAAGAATACGAATGATATGTTGTATTCTGATTACCTGAGTTTAAGATTGAAGAATTCAAAGTTGTCATCTTATGTAATGAAATTGGAAGGGCAATTTAGGTAAGAAAAAGCATCTATCAGAACTTGGCAGACTCAGGTCAAGAGGATGGAATCTGAAGGCCCCCAAGGGGTGAAATATTCATTGGATGAAAAGGACAAATTAATTCAAATATTGAAGAAGAAATTGAAGATGTATGCCACAAAGCATCCACAAACAACATAATTGGTTTCTCTAGAACATGAAAATGAAACACTTCGTCAATAAGCATTGGACTACAAGGCTAGGGCATTGCAACTAGAACAAGAAAAGGTGAGGTGGTCACAAGAGCCGACAAAATGGTTAAAAAGGGATGTAGTTGTACCTCCTATTGCAGAAGCTGGGTCAAACACTGAAGGACTTGTCCTTGATATGTCACAAGTTAGCCTGAAATAAGGAGAAATCAAAGGGCTAAAAGGGAGCATAGAGAAATTGAAGCAAGAGATGCAAGCAAAGGATGAAAGAATGGATAAATTTCAAAAGGAGAATGAAGCCTTGCATGAAAGGATAGATAAGTTGAAGAGGATATTAAGAGGAAAAGGCTTGCTGCAGGGAGCCAAGCATATCATCTGGGACTCTATAGCTGTTGAAGATGCCAAATTCAGAGTGTATTTGAATTTCATCAATGATAAAGACATCATGGGCATCACAACTAGAAGCAAGTGCATTATTTTAAATGAAACTTTAGCAAAGAAGCCACCAGAATGGGCCCAAAATGCCATAAATATACTCAACTCCATTCCTACTGCAGAAATTCAGACTATTGGAGTTAAAGACAAAACTACATTGATTATCTGGGCCAAGAGGGTTATTTCTAAACATAACTTGTTGAAATCATCCCAAAACAAGGAAACATAGATGGAGCAAAGTGTGGAAGAGTTCAAATATTTGTTTGAAGAGTTGTTTATCAGAGGCCTCCCACCATTTTGGGATGGAAAAGGAAAATTATATGATTAGGAAGAATACAATGCTTTCCTCACTCAGTGCAGGATGGATCATTCCAAACTCAAAACCCTGGAGGAAAATATGAAAGGAGATACACTAGTTGAGCATCTGATTACAGACTTTGAGATTCTAAATCAGTTCAAAGTAGTTAAATTTAGACTACCAGTCATGACATATTCTTCTTGCATTGAACTAGAGATATTAATCAAAGAAATGGTAGATTGTGATATCCCTTCGGACTTGCAATGGAAGGAGATAGTACAGCTGGGTAAGACAAAGTGCAGTTTTCCAGGGTCTAGTAAATGAAGTCCAAGTGTCACTGAAGATGGAAGATCAAGTGGAATACCAGAGTAGAACAAGTGGAAAAGGACAGGATTGAAGCATTGGAGGAGTTAGAATCTAGATCATCAAACTTTTTCTTGCTAATCATTGTAATTGGTTTCAAGACTGAAATTGTCATTTGTAATTATTGTAATTAGTTTCAGAAAATGAAGCGTTTCATTTCAATCATTGTAATCAGTTTTAAACCAAAGGAACTCAAACTTGTATAAATATTAGGAGTTCCAAATGTATTAGGGGTTGGAAGAAGTGAAAGGGAACGATTTTATATATTCAAAACTTGAATGTAATTTTCTGAAGTTGAATTGAATACACATGAAGAAGTATTGAAGTTTCCATGAAACGATTCTAATGGTGGTGATGTGAGTTTTGTATCCTCTCTTTGTATGTATTTCTTGTATTTTTGATTTCATTTTAATTGTCTTCTATTTAAATTGGATAGTCAAAGTCCCATAATTCATCTTGTGATGCTCTCAGCTGAATCAATTTAAATTGTGTTAAGTTCTTCTTGACTAATTCAGAATTCATTTATTTAATTCTCTGATGTAGTTATCTGTTTTCTTTTCTTCCTACACTCTGTAAATTTACAAATTATAAATCAAATTTATCGCCTCATTTAGCCTTTATCCTATGGATATTTCTACCAACTAGTCAGTGTTTCCATTCATTTTCAAAAGTTTGAATCCATAGCCCTAAGTGTCCCTCCCCTTCCTTTCCAACAAAATTATAAACCCCCCCCCCC
>SNQJ01S0274071.1:0-10029 GCA_010110895.2 Picea sitchensis | reverse complement strand
CTACTTGGGTTTATAGTGTCCAAATATGGAATGATTATTGACCCAGAAAGAACCCAAGCTATTGCTAAACTCTCCCCTCCCTCTTCCAAAAATGCCATGCAGTCATTTTTAGGCAAGATCAATTTCATCAGAAGATGTGTCCCGATTTTTTTAGAAAGGGTAAGACCATTACAAAATTTAATTAAAAAGAATGTTCAGTATCATTGGGGACCACAAGAAATTCAAGCTTTTGACTCCATCAGAAAATACTTAGGGGAAGCCCCTTCCTTGATGAGCCCCGATTTTTCCCAAGATTTCATGCTTTACACCTTTTCTTCTGACCAATATTATGTTGTTGTGTTAACACATAAAAACACCAAAAGTAGACATTAGTGTGGAATTATTCCTTGTCTCCTGTTCTTGAGGGTCCGTAGACATTAGTGATGTAGCCTAGTTTTTTCGAACCAATAAGGCAGAAGGAGGCTGTAATGGTCCATTCGGAAGTGAAAAAATTGTCCAGCAAAATTGTTGTTGGATTCCAAAGCATCGCCATGCCACTAGTTTCCCCCTTGGCATCGAATTCCACATGATGGGATTGCTTCCATCATTTTTGAAGGGTAAAAGAAGCTTCCTCTCCCACACATTTTGTTTCCTGTAGAAGAAGTAGGTATGGTTGTTCCTTCTTAATTCTTTCTCTAAGCAAACCTTGTTTACATTTTGTGTTGATGCCACTTATATTCCAAGATATCATATTCATGAGGACAGTGAGGGTTGGAGGGGAGGTAAATTGTTTGAGATCAGATGTATCTAATCTGAGTTAACAAGAAAATTACCGACATATTGAATGAGTTGATGTTTTGGTTTCCTACCTCTCTTTTTCTCATCTTTTGTGGGTTTGCATTGATCCTTCAATGTGCCTTTTTCTATTCCAAGATTTGTATTGGCTCTGGTTGATCCTCCTGCCGAAGAGTTGAGAAAGACTTTGTGTACTTTGTGCAGCTGATCTCTTGGTATGGTGTACGATTTCTGCTTGTAGTAGGCTTTCTCCAGGTGTGCCATATCAATACCTGCTAGCTCATGATCTTCCAGGTCTGTATCTGGGTCTCCCATTTCCAGTCTAAGTGTAACAGGAAGGGAGGCCTCTGAGGGTGGTGGTTTAGAATAATATGGGGAAGGGGGGTCGATATTGGTTCGTCTTTGGTCAGTCGTAGTAGTTCTTAGTGGGTCGTTTGAAGAGGAGGGGATATCTAACAAGGTTTGAAGGGCTTCGAAGGATTTCTTGGTTGGGGGTCTTGGGGGGGTGATTCTTTGGCTTGATACCTGCGTTGACCCATGACTTGGGTGAAACTATCCTTGGATTTTTCAAGGTCTTCCTGAGAGGTTTTAGTGGGGTTATTTGGAGGGAATTCGCGGAAGAGATGACCATGCTCGTGGCATTTCCGGCAACGAAATGGAATGTGCTCATAGTCTAGGGTTTGGGACCATTCGTCATCTTGGTAATCTAGGGTATTGGTTCCAGGGAGAGGTTTGGAGATGTTTAAATAGACACAAATGCAAGCATAAGCAATGTACCTTCATTGTTGTGTCGCCTCCGAGGCTTTGACATAGATTCCAATGGTGTTATTAATTCTTGCGAGAATATCTTCCAGCCAAAATTCCTATGGGAGCGAATATAGTCTCAGCCAGACTGGGGCATGGTTGAAGTCTTCCTTTTCCAGGTTGAATCTTTCCATCCAAAAGTGGAGGAAAAGGCATGTCGAGTTGTAAAAGTACGACCCTCCTTCAATGATTCAGTTTATGTCCTCTAGCTTGTGCAAGGTGATTGTGAAGAAGCCCTTTGATCCAAGTTGGAGGTCATAGTGGCCCTTGGGCTTCCACCAATGTTGAATCCATTTGATGAGGTCCTTTTTCTAAGGCCATAGCCCCAATAATTTCCCTATCAGGGAAAATTCCCTCATGTATTGTTTATGATATTTGATTCTTGGAGAGTTGATGATATATTTTGGAGCCATCGAGACTTGCGGGATACATTAACCCGGTTCCCAAGTACGAGTAGATTTTGGATGGTTGGCTTCTGGGTCGATTTCCATCGGCTTATCCTTCGACATTTCTTCATCCCAAATGATTTGTTGCATGCCATCCGGGAGTTCGAAGGTCGATCGTTTGGAATGGTTGGAGTCATGCCCCTTGGCAGTGACGGAACTATAGGAGGGGGCCGAAGGCCCCCCTCCCTCGGCCTCCATGGTCACAGAAGCAAGAGAGAGGGTGGCACGCATTGGGTTCGAGGCTGAAACCCTAGTCGCACAGTTTTAAAACGCCAAAGGGGTTAATTGTATCATCATTTTTGAAAATCCACTCCAATTATTCCAAGTCTAATAAACCTATTTATTTTAGGTGTATGGTTTCGACAACACGTTGTGTTTTCTTTCTTTAAAAATAATTTAAAAATGTTATTATAAATTATATACCAAATTAGATTAACCAAAATTTACATGTCCATACTAAATAATATAAAACTCCCCAAAATTAATATAAAGAGAATATTTGATATAGAACAAACATTTAAAATAGTTTCTTCACATATATTAATTACTAATCTTTCAAAGGACGAAATGACATTCATGAATCATTTCCATCTAATCTCTTGGTATTTTCTCAAGTAAATCAAATACATCTTTGCCACAATCATTTTTCTTAATTTTCTTGCAATGTTCTTTGTTTTCCATCCATCCTCAAACTATGGTATCATTACAATAAGCATCGAGAGTTGTCCTTTTCTTGGGCTAGAAATCCTCAACATATGAATAATTTCCATCCACTATTGTATGAGGAACACAAATTTCATCTAAACTATTACAAACTCTTTACCAATAGTCTACCTTATGTTTCTATTATCTGTAACAATTGGTGAATCCTCACTATCGATAATGTCTTTCTACATTTTTGCGCACGAGGTTATTCCTTCCTTTAGTTCTTTTAAATAGACCTCATTCACTTTTGGTTGTAATAAAGATGGCTTCTTTGTGGATAATTTAGGTTGACCTTCATCATATGTATCCCTCAAATCAATTGGTTTTGACCACTCAATATCTCACGGATTCCTTGTGCCTTAATATGGAATAGTCAGTGAGATGTTTAACTAGTGCATTGTTTCCTTAATATATCCATTAAGGAAACGTTTAAAGTCATACACATTGGCAATCAGTCTAGGTGGAATATAGTAAACATCGATATATAAAATAAGAAGTTGCAACATCACAATGGGGGGGTCATTTGGATATCTACACCATTATTTAATCAAAATATTGAGAAATTGGTTTCTTAGAGGGATCTGCAACATTGTTCCATCCTTTTGTCTTCTCTCATTCTCCTTCTCTCTTAATAAATACTATTTAAGTAGCAAATTTTGTAAAGGGATTCAATCAGGCACAATATTGATATTTTAGTGTCTCTCCCCCTAGTGCATTGGCTATATTTAAGTAATGAATTCTCTAGGACCGTGATCTTATAGCCCCAACCCTTGGATCTTCTCTTGTAATCAAAAGAAATGTTGAGCTTGTTATTCAAAATCATGACTAAGGCAGTGCTTCCACTAATTGACGAATCAAAATCAAGCATATTATGATTTTTCCCTCTTTTCATTTATCTCTACATGGAATTGAATGAACCAATGGATCTATGCTTGCCTTGCCCATTTGGTTTTTTAAATATTGAATGTGTTTCTGTCTAATGAATGTGTGTGTTATGAAAGAAGTGTTATGCATCCTCCTAAGCTCAAATTCACTCAATTTTGTTTTCATCTTCTAGGGATGGAACTATGATCAAGGCACCCCTTTGAGGTTATTGTTGAGGAAAAGATATGAATTGATCTTACTCAAGCATTTTCAGACTTTACTTGGCTAAAGAAAAGTATACAAGAATATCACCGTATGTTTATAGCCAACAAAAATAACATCCTAACTCACAATTATTAATAACGAGTGCTTAGGCTAGTCTTTTATCAACAAAAAAAACTTGTTGGAAATTTGTTTTTTATGTAATTTTCTNAGAAAAGTATACAAGAATATCACCGTATGTTTATAGCCAACAAAAATAACATCCTAACTCACAATTATTAATAACGAGTGCTTAGGCTAGTCTTTTATCAACAAAAAAAACTTGTTGGAAATTTGTTTTTTATGTAATTTTCTGAATATAACAATTGCTGAAATAAATATAAGAACAGAAGTAAAGACACCAAGATGATAATCAAGACAGTTGAGACATAAATCAATACTTTATTTCATTCCAATTCACCAAAGAATCATTTTCTTTACAAAATCTCATACATAAATCTTGGACCAAAATCAAACTTAGACATCCCCGATGGAACATACAAAAGGACCTCTGACAAAAAACCAAAACTGAACTCTAAAAGTTGGATCAACTTGCCACAGATTGCTGCCCACTCAACTCTACACAATATCCTTTATCAATCATGAAAATTAATTCACAAACATACAATTCTACACAGACTATCAAAGATAGATCAACACCTCTGAAAAACAAGTGTCTTAATGATTTGATTCATCCCTGAATATTGTTGTCTATAATAAAACCCTACTATCACAAAAGAGAATTAGTCTATGATGAATATATGAATGAATGAAAACTAAACTATCTCAACATAAACTCAAAGAGAAAACCTTAGCATGGTTGTGCTTCTATTCCTCCTTTGTTCATCCCTTTCCTTTTGCTTTTAACAAATGAGAATTGTTTGAAGTAGTTGAACCAATTCATTAGTTAAGTTAATTAAAAGACTCAACTAACTTTAGTTAGGGGGGGGAAGTAATAATTATAATAAGGGTCATAAATAAATAATAAATAGTAGGTGGGACTCCTTGTGACTCCCTTTAGTTCACATTAGTCATAACAATCATAACATAACCATTAGTTAAGTAAAGACACCTCCTTGTGCCTCCCATCAACATATTCACTTTTGGCAATTTAAACTCATGAAATTTAAAATTGTTCCAAAAATAATACTTATATGTCCAAAATAAACAAGTTGTCCAAAGATCCATGAAATTAACTGTCATAAAACACTAGATAACATAAAACTCAAAAGCCATATTTCCCAGTTTTTGATGCAACCCTTCCTTGGTTGTTGCTATCACCTCTTGATTTTCCTGAATTTTCCTTTGGCTGTGCATAGCCTTTAGGCTTGATCTCGCTAATTACATGGGAACAATCATCCCTCAAATGCATCTGTGAAGACACGGATTTGTTAGAGTCATTGGAGGGTGAGGAAGGGGCAGTAATGGTTTTTCCTTTATCAAGTGCATGGTGGGCCTTGGTCTTCAATATCTTGCTAGCATGGGAGGATTGCACTAGCGAGTGTTTAGGGGCAACTTGGACAACGAGGTTAACCGACGGAGGAGGAGGCAAAGACAAGTTGGGCCAGCCACGATGTTGGGAGATTGTTGGGTGGACAATCTACTGCCATCCATTATTTTTAGGGACCTTAGGCTGTAATGAGACATGAGGAGGTACAGGGATATCGGGGGCTTGTTGGGCTTGGAAGGGAGGCCTTTCGGGCCTAGGTTGGACTATTTCCTGCCCAATCCAATAAAAGAATCCCGCATGAAACAATTGGCCAAGCTCTTATGAATCAACATCAAAATGTATGGAGAACCTGGGCCTTCTTGGGCCTCACTTCCAACTACCTCTACCTCTGTTACCTCGGCCATGGATTCCACGATTGGAAAAACTCATCCTGTATGTGTAATTGATTAGAAAGTAGTATTTTAAATAACCATGCATGACAACTCTTAAAAATATGAAATAGATTTGGCTCAGAATGTATCAGACTCATGCAATCCAATCCATACAAAAAAAAATATTGTTAATCAACGAGCAGGGGGGTGAAACAGGGTTATGGGATATGTGAGGGGTTTGTATTGAGCGTAAATATGATATAATGAAAGGGGAGAAGCATGGTCTGTGCTCAATGACAACAACAATCAACTGTAAAGTGAACCAATAAAACCTCACAACAATCCACACAAGACACTGCCACTTTCATCCATTTTAACACATAAATTTTCTCATTTGTAATTAATCTCAGAACAGGGAGTGAAAAATGAATATGGGAGGTGACGGGGTTTGTAATTAGTGGAAAGTGAAATAATGGAAGGGAAAAAGGAAGGTTATTGTTCATAGGATTAATTAAGTGATCCATAAAGATTATGTAGAAGGAGATGCATCAACCATGAATCATTTGACTAATTAATAATTTATGTGTATTTAACAAGTTTATTGTTCAAAATCAAATGTCCCACACAGTTCCATCACAAAACAACAAGCATCATATACAATTTGCAAGATGTTTTGTTCCCTTCATTCACACACTCTTCATTTTATAACAATTTACTAACAGTACCAATTTTCAATCTGTAACTATCAAAATCAACCACTTCCAATGTATTTCTCAATCCACAACAGTGTTTCAAAAAGTCATGGTTCAAATTAACAATGAAGTCATTAATGTTGCAATCAAGCTCATCAATTAAATTCAATGATATTCGTTATCATATATATGCAGTAGCCAAAATAATCAAGACCGAAATATCACCCACAGTCACCATTTTGGCACAAGCTATGCACAAGGTAATTTGCCCAGGCAATGTAGTTATGTCACTGCCCAAAAAAAAACATTCAATGTGACTTAAAACTTGGACCATCCATGCAACATGGCGGGGAGTCAACAACATTTCTTAACAAATGATCAATTGCGACAAAACATGTTCAAAAAATCTGTGAGTATCCCTGAGTGTGAAGCCATCTATGTTATACACAGTGCACAGCCAACAAACACAATGAGGCAACATTTACATTCAACCAAAACAATACGCAGCCATTGCAATAACTCATCTATCATGTTGAGCCATCGATTAAATATAATATCGTTGTGATCTAATCACACTATAATCGACTATGCTATGTAAACCCAGGTTTACACAGTCGAACAATATAAAGAGGCAGCTGAAAAAATCATCTACAGTGGTCCAGCTCAATAGTCATTCGGCCCAAAGAAAAACACAGCTACCATGCCATTAATTCATTTGTAAAAACACTATGCACACACGCGATATGCGTGAGTGACATCAATTCCTTATAAGCAATGCCAGTTAATCATCCAAATCATCATAAATGTGAATACTAGTGACTGTATAACAACCCACAACTCGCCATTGTGGTAGGAAATCAATCAACCAAACAAGTTGTGGTAGCTATGCATACACTAGCATCGAATCAAATTGGGCAGAAGCCTTCTCCACTAATACTGAGTTATTTGACAAAAGGAGGGTGACTGCGAACTTTAGGAGTGCAATTGGCAATGTAAGGCTTATCTCTATTATCACATAGGAAGTAACTAAATGCCATACCAACATGACTGCCATATGACCAATGGCGAGTCCGTATTCAAAGTAATCAACCACAATAATCCGCAACAACTTGACAGGCCTGAGAGTCTTCCTACGAAAATCCAGACCAGAGGGTTAATGGCTTTTCTCAATAGCCATCACAAGAGGAACAAAGCCAACTTCTTGTAATAGTGAAACTTCGAGGCCGAAGGTGTACACAATGCATGCAGGGTATAACCCTCATGTTCTTTGTCCAACTACCACGATATTGAGGTGGGGACAAGGCTGTTTAATCAATGCACGCAGGGTATAACACTCATGTTCTTCATCCAACTACCACAATACTAAGGTGGGGATAGGGACAAGTTAAGAACAAAACACTCAATTCGTGACCCCTAGTGGTGGAAATCAAATGTCGAAGTGAAACACAACATAGTGATGCAGAAAAGCCTTCGACCATTAAACCAAGGAAGGAAAGAGGTTGGATATAGTGACAGTGCATGAAAAATTTTCCACCCAAGACTTAAACAGAAACCCTACAACTGAACCAGTGGTAGTATCAGAGAGTTACCACTAGGAAGATCGATAACCTCTACAAACTTCAAAATTATTACAGGAAGAACCCTCCATTTTTCATTCAAGAACCAAAATTTCACACAGTTGCAACACTTAGGAAAGACACAACCCATACACCTGAGCCAATAATCATTTCATAACCAGAGTGAAGTCAAGAATGTCCAAAAAATGAACATACATGTTAATCAAAATCCTTAAGATGAGAGGTGGTCGAGCGGTTTCACCCTGCTAAAATTCTGGAGCATAACATAGAAACAAGATCAAACAATAGCCTGACTAGGGTGGCGACCAACAGGAAGGGTAAAGGTGACATGAAGTAAATGCACGTTGCCTCCACTCACATCTCATTAACTCAACAGTACATGCCAACCATTTCATATTAACACAATTAATCAATACGTATCGAAACCATCACCACATTCAAAGCTAGTAGCACGATCAACATATTCCATTTCAGACCATATAACTCAATTTAAAATGCATAACCATCACCACTATTACCCTGCCAATATGTGCCACCAACATTTCAAACATATGTGTATTTACCATATAATTCAATCACCATTGCATAACCATTCACTTGCTTGAATTTGTCAATAGTTGTTAAGTTTTCGTGCATGTAGTATAGTATGTAGGATAGCTTTAAATTATTCACCCTTGCAATGTTTCTCATTTCCTTCCAAATTGTTTGCATGTGGTATTTGCAGTGTTAGGTCCTTTTCATTACATCTATTCTAGTATTTTCCTCTGTTAAAACTGCCCTTCATGAAATTTTTACTAACATGTTTGTTATGCAGGTGCAATGAGAACAGATAGCAATGATATATAGGTTGTAGTAACATGAAGAATCAACATTTTCAAAGCTCAACTCATACCGATAACAACAATATCTCGTCAATGTAGTAAACTGTGTCACACATCATCACAACATAAAAAAATGAGCAGATTTGATCTTAAATGGTTCAAGGGGGTCCCACCTACTAGTATTATTTAGTTTTTTATAATAATAGGCTTTAGCAACACTTTGCGGGCGAAATTACATTGACGTTTTAAATCGTCAACAGTGATCAAGTTGAACCTATTCCTGGTAAGGTTTGGTCATTCTCCCTAGTCTCCCTCCAACAACATACATCACATTTTTTGTGTATTTTTTGTTGCAAGCTATGGAAGCTATTGTAATGCATCACCTATCCTACTCAATAAAAATTGCTAGAGATTTAGAGAATAAATCTTGTTCCTACGTGAGATATAGGAATAATATTAATGAATTACCGAGGGTACCCCCCTTGGTTTGAGATCCATATTGAAGGCCTATAGTGGTAGAGGAAGATAGCCATGCACATCATGACTCAACATTCCCCCCATTTGTGAGTGAGAGAGACTGAGTAGGGAGGCCCTGGGGACAATAGGTTATACAACATGTTATTGTGGTGAGTGTGATATCATGGTTATGGTGCACTTGTATACACAATGAGGCATCATTATAATATGTGAGACTCCAAATATCTCACATTATAGGCATTTTATTCTTTATTAACTCACTAATTTCAAAACATGAATTTATCCCACACTCATCATGGGATTTGTTCTCTCATCCCTCAATCATATAAAAGAGAGGTGTTGGAATATCAATAGTGTGGTTGAGAGGTTGTATGGATCCCATTTGAACTCCATATATGAGTGTGCTAGAAGGCCTACCTTTTGTGGATGTTTCCCCATCTTGGGGTTTTAGCATGTAAATATAATTTTTCTCTCTCCTAGTTCTTATTTGATCTACTTATGTTATTTGGTGATTTCCATAAGAGTCAATATAGGGATAGGTATTATTCTCATATATAGTGAGGATTCTAAATCATGCAGGTTATTTGATCCATCTATTCAAGATCTTATCATTCGTAGAGATGTACAATTCCATGAAATCTTTGCACCACCTGATTTTGAAGAACCTAGTGTTGCTATTAATTTTCTAGTTGTTAAATGTTTGTGTGACATCCCCAAAAATAAAATATTTTTGAAATTTAAATTTGTTGAAAATTTATTATGTTTTTAGTAAATTCGAATTTGGAAA
>SNQJ01S0274069.1:8646-20183 GCA_010110895.2 Picea sitchensis | reverse complement strand
ATATAGAAAATTAAAATACGGTCCCCCTTTTCAAAAGGGTAATTAATTAAATTCTCAAATAAAATTTTATTTATTTTTCTTTTATTAAAAACGGAAAGGGAACCATTTGAAATATGTGGATGTTAATGATGTGAACTCATTAAAGACACTTAAATGAGGCATTAATTAAAATGAATGTTTCAAGAAGAAAATTGTATGGGAAATTCAAGAAGGAAAAATCCCTAACTACTCAAGCAGATATAAGATCTAATTTTAAAAGGGGAAGAAAGGGCTTCATCAAAGTTGAATAATCAGAAGGGAAGGGGTAGAAGATCAAAAAAATAAGAGATCATACATGAACATAGAGACAAGATTCTGATCAGAAAAGAGAGATCTCCATCTTCTCCATTCTTTCTTATTCTACATTGATTTTTCATATCTTTATGTTTGAATTTCTGAAACAAGCATAGGGTTGAGTCTTCGGTGTTATTTCTTGTATTCTTCAAAGAATTTTATTATATGATCATGGAGAATTTATATCCATGAATGTGACTATAAAAGACTTGTATATTTTTTAATATATTTCATGAATAAAAATCCACAAATAATTACTTCAGAGCATGACTTCAATGATGTTTCAAATCTTGGGATTTCTAAGGGTGAAATGTTTGAAGTATGCTTATCAAATTATCCTTTGTTTTAACTGTTATAATATTTTAAAATTCTTTGAGATGATCAAAACTTTTCTCTCCTATTTCTCATGAAGAATATATGGATGTATTTGTATGTGATCAAGAAGGTTGTATATGTGATATTGAACACAAATATATTATGATATTGAAGCCCTCCTTCAATATTTTCTTATTGTAAAGAGAATTCTTGCTACACATAAAGATCATATCAGGTTATTGAAAAACCATTTTATGTATAAATCCAAGCAATAAATATCTAGGGCTTGTTGTCTAAGAAATATCCCTAATCTACGATATTCAAGACATATATTTTATCCAAAGAGGAGTACCAACTCTATAAAAAAAAGTAGGGGGATTCATATTCTCATGAGGTTGATTTTTTGGTCTTAACAGATTCAAACATCAAAAGATACAAAAACATTGTAGAACACAAACTAGAAAAATGGGGTAGCTCATCTTTGAAAAGAAAGAGATGTTGGCTATGCTTCATTCGCAACAAGCTTTACAATTCCCATGATGCATGTGGGAAAAATTGGTCTGATTTTATAAAATTACATAGGCATGTAAAACACTAGGAATTCTTGGGTGGTCACCCATCTGAATACTACTCTAGCCTGAGCACGCTTAACAACAGAGTTCTAATGGTATCTGGTGCATTAACGCTATGTTGTAGGAATGTACATAAGACAACTAGGAAATCATTACATGATATCTGTAATTAAAAAATGGTGATGACATTGCATTCCATTCCCCATCAAAAGGGTGAATATCATGGTTTATTAAAACCATAGGCTCAAAATGTTGATTCACTGGAAAAGGTGGATGGCCATCGAGATCCACCTAGATCAAACAGATAGGATATAAGGCTTCTGCTTTCGGACTAGATGGTATCAGAGTAGAAGTTCAAATGTATTCAGTGATACCTATATGGTAAGTACCTGCAATGATTAAAAAAGAAGTGGACAAGAGTTGTTGCCAGGGCTAGAGTGAAGTAGAGCATCAAGAATGTCAGAGGAACATTATGAAGGAGAAAAGGAAGAAGATCCTAGGGTCAGGTTGGATCAATTTGAGTAGAATCTGACCACATTGACATCAATGGTGTCACATTTTTTGGAAGAAAAGAGAAAGGAAACACCATCAATAGAGGCTTGTCATGCAGGTCCCAAGAAGGAAGAAAATAAGCCAGAGATGGAGCATAAGACTGAACCATAGAAGGGAGAGTGTAACTACAACAAGACACATGTATATTTTCATGTATAAGCCAAGGAAAAAATCAAGCCTTATGTCAGAGAAGTGTGTAACATACCGTTACTGTGAGCACATGTTATTGACTTATTCTTTGAGGACACTTGCATGCAATTGATCTGTTTATAGTATGTGGTTATTTGTTTCTCTTATGGATTCTTATGATGATGTTGATGGATTATGATTTATGTTTTTTGATATCTATGTATTGACAAATGCTATTGAGGAGTTTCCCTTGAGTGTGTAGGAAACTTGATGGATTGAAGATGTCGATGGCATCAATGGACCTCCTTGGACTCTAAATTGAGTTAGGGAGTGGATTGTATTGGTTTGGGTATTTCATTTATTCATGTGTGACATATGATCGATTATATTATGCTATTGTTTGTGGATCATTGACACTGTTTCGTTGATGGATGTAGGCTAACGATTTCTTGCTAATATGACTCACATAAGAAGTAAAGGGGCTAGGCACATAGACCAGATATTGAGGGAGAGGTGTGGCAACGTCCTTGTCATAGCCTACTAGCATTCCCGTCGTGGCTCGAATTGTAGGTTAACGATTACCTAGTTCGAGAGATCCACGATGTTGTGAGGGAAGACTAAGGCAGTCGCTCATGAATATTTCTAAGGGGTGTGAAATAAGATAGGGTCTTTATTCCTTAGAAGCCCTTAGTCTCTCACAAGGTTATATAAATGGAGTGATAACTCTAGGGGTTGGAAAACTACCAAAACCAGTCAAGGGAGAGCGACACCCTTGGAGCACAGAGTGCGTCTTGAAGGGAACATCATGTAATTAAAAATTTGAATAAAAGGCGAGTGGCACCCTTGGAGTATGGAGTGCGTCTTGAAGAGCACCTCGCATAAATAAAATTGATTCAATGAACCTAGGTGACCTAGAAAATAGTGAGCGAATAATTAACCTTGTAAAATCTCGAGCACTGCCAGATCAATTAATTAATTAATTAAGGATTGGATTTATTAATCATAATCCCTATAAGAGTCTAAGCCTTTGCAATTAAAAATTTAATTAATCCTAAGTCTATGTTAGTAAGAAGACTAAAAACTAAATTTGTAAATTAAATAATGAGGGGACGGAGTAAATAATTTAAGAATTGAAGGAAAATAAAACAAATCCAAAGATTGATTTAATACACATATGTGCAAGTAATATACCAAACTGAAATTTAAGGTAATAATGGAATAAAGCTAAAGGAATGGGTACACATAGAAAGGAATCTAGAGTCTAGTTAACACTAGTCTAACTAGGAGAAGATTCATATTTTAACTGAACCCACACTTAGTAAGGCATCAGTCATTAATTAGAAATAAGGAAAATACATAGACAACTAGGAGTGATTTTAGGATGGGTGAGGGAAATTCACTTTTATTAAAATAAAATGTGGATTTAAATGTTCAAATTGGGGAAAGGGTGACAAGTGTAAGGGGGATATAATTCTAAATTATTTTAATTAAAAAAATCAAATTGATTGTGCAAGTGGGGATGAGTTATGGGAAAATTCTATAAAACAAATGGTTGAGATGAGCATTGGATCACATGGATTATGGGAAAGGGTATGCTGCAAAAATTTTGACTGGTTTTACTTGTGAGAGTTTGGATACCCAGCTTGAGAGAGAGTGGTGGCTCTACCTTGTGAGGTGAGCTGGGAGCTAGAGGATTTCTAGTTTTGTGTGTGCGTGGCTCCTTTGTGGCTCGGGGGGATAAGGGGGAAGACAAGTACCCCTAGCATTGGATGGGAGGTATCGGTGAAGTCTCTACAATTAGCAAGAGAGAGGACAAAAGGATCACCAGTTGCAAGGATCATCTCCAGGTCCATATTTGTCATTGGTTATGGTATTCTTTTCTGAGATTGAAGTGTATTAAGATTTAATTTGTATAGTTTTTAAATTCTTAGATATATAAAAATAATTTAATAATTTTTTAACTGAAAGCATTTGTTGTGCATATAAAATTTTGTGGGTTTAAATATTCAGATAAAAAATATTTTTCCAGTGGTCGAGGAACTTGAGTATGTAAAAAGGGGTTGATCATGTACATAAATCTAGAATCAACAATTGTTATCAGCTTAAGATCTGCTTAAGAATTTTTAAATGCATTTGTTATTGTAGTTTCATGTAATGTATCGTATTGATTCCAGATCACAGTGTTGTATCATTTTGGTCCTGAAACCTCCAATATTTTTCATACCTTGTAACTATAATTCAATGCACCATAGCTAATTTCGGAACTTCATTGTTAATGTGAATACCTTAGCAATTTCCCTTTGAAACCTTTGTGTTTTTCCTTGTGAAAATTCACCCAGCAAATGTCAATCTCCTGGTGATTTCCCTTTGAAACCTATGTGTTTTTCCTTGTACAAATTCTCCCAGCAAATGTGAATCTCCTCGCGATTTTTCCCTTTGAAACCTCTATGTTTTTCCTTCTACAAATTTTCCCATCAAATGTGAATCTCCTGGCGATTTCCCTTTGAAACCTCTGTGTTCTTCCTTGTACAAATTTGCCCAACAAATGTGAATCTCTTGCCGATTTTTCCCTTTGAAACCTATGCGTTTTTACTTGTGCAAATTCGCCCAAAAAATGTGAATCTCCTGGAGATTTCCCTTTGAATCCTCTTTGTTTCATCTCTATGATTTTATAAAAATGTATCCATGTGTTCATTCTCTAGAAAACTCTTTGTGTTTTAGTAAGAAGTCTTGCCAACATTTTTATTTTAGTCTGCCATTTTCACATTGCCAATTTTTTTATTTGCTTCAGAACCATCTATGCTTCAATCCAACAGAGTAAAATATGCCAATGAATTAAGGATTATAGACTCCAGAGCTATGAGTGATACCATACATAAGGAAATATGGTGCAGTGATACATATCAATTAAGGCAAGGGATTGGTAGTGTTTATGAGTCAATTAAGGTAGCAAAGTGATCGCCATGTCTAATTCCATATACTTTGATATGATTTAATGCTAGTCTCTAATTTTATATGCTAGAACTAAAAATATAGAAACCAATAGCATTACTTCACTTCATGTCTTTAGCTTTACATATTTTTTATGTTTTCGAAGTTCAAACATAGGAAATGAGATGAATAATTTGGCCTTGCATTGGGATGGGGTCACATAATACTAATGAAGGTTTAATTGGTGAAGATGAAGGTTTTTTATATCCATTAGCGAAGGAATTGCATAATATGTTGGGGTTGTGTGAAACATAATAGGAAAAATGGCAAGCTCACTTCTATAGTTCTTGCACCCAAAAAGGAAGGGACTAATTACACCAGGACAATCTTGATGTTTTATAAGAAGATAATGATAAAAAAAGTTTGAGGACAATGATGAGGTTTTATGTGTGTCTATGTCCACTCTTGTACCCTATTTTACCTTATTTTCACTTCACATGGTCTCCTTATATTGTTGTCCTAGTATAGGAAACATTATCCCAACACTTTGGGAAATTCTGATACCACCAAATTGAAACAATTTCATCCCTGACACAAAAAGAGAATATTATTAGCTCAATCCAAAGAGAGAAAAGAAATTGTACACCAACACATTAAGCTTATAGTCCGGAATTTATTTCTTAGAAAATCGTAATGGCATTCCTTGTATTGGGTGTTAGATTTGGATAATTATTTAATCTTGTCATTATTCTAGTTCAAGTTTAGTTATTTTAGTAGGGAATGATTAAACTTGCAATCAATAGATTTATTGTAACCAAAATGAGGGTGATACGGTTAGAGTCTTAGTAATAACCCTAGTTTTAAAGTAACCCAAATTTTGGGGTTACAACCTTGTTTTTCTTAAAAAGGTTTTCTTCGTGGGGTTCTTGCAAGAAAATAAAATTCATCCTTTAAGATCTTATTTATTTTCTTAGAAGATATTCCCCAAAAATAAAAAGGAGATGTATGGCGATGCTACCTGAGAATAAGATTGTTTAAGATCTTAAATTATTATCCTATGATTTTTCCTCCTGTTCAATCACACTCATGGCTACTTCAAAAAGTTAAGTGTAGTGGAATATCCTGTCACACCATGAATAAATAAGGTTGATTTATTTTTAATTCAGAATTTGATTAGTCGCGCCCTGGAAGGAATGTTGATTTATGTTTAATTCAGTGATTAGAACATGCACGCACCTTGGAAGTAATGATGATCTATTGTTTAATTCAGTAATTTGATTAATCGCACGCCTTGAAATAAAATAGATGTTTGCTTTTGTGTCATGAAAATAAAATAAGTTGATTACACTTGTGCCTTTAGAATAATGTTGACATATGATTGATTTAGTAATTATATTTTCTTGCACCGTGTAAAATAAAGTAGATTTCTCATGCGTCGTGAATAATATTGATGTATGGATGATTGAGTATTTAGACTTCTCTTGTGACATGAACAATATTGATGTGTGAATGATTGATTATTTAAATTCTCTTGTGACATGAACAGTAATGATGTTGATTGATTGAGCTAGTTGGTTTTCAACTTCATTATGCTAGTGTGATTTAGACACCTCCTTGTTCCTCAAAACAGTCGCCATCCCTAAGACCTTAAGTGGTCAAAATAAATCAGATGAATCCTGGGCTTGAGCGTTGCTTATGTGTCTTGGAGGTCCTAACCTTGCAGGGTAGGCTGGGCGGGTAGTTCTTTTAATGCTCAGTGACATGGTTGATCATTTATTATGTTTTGATTCAGTCGATCGTGATGTGCTTATTGTGTCATTATTAATTATGATGATGTGTTGATTGAGTCATTGTTATGTGTTGATTATGTGTCATTTTTAATTATGTTAATACACTTCTTATGTGTTGTTTTAGTTATGATGATGTATCCATTTCGATGTTGTTTAATATGTTGTAACGAATTTAATATCCTATTGAAAAAAAAAATTACCTATTATACATAACTTTTCATTGTCATAATGGAGGGGTTGTTACATATGGTATCAGAGTGGGTTCAACCCCACGAATTTGGATCATTATGCCTTCCACTGTATTAAACTCTTGATTAAAAACTTATTACTGATTAAAATTGAAATGTGTCCTTGCAGGTAATCATCGTTAGAGGATGTCATGTAGGTAGACGATGTGGTTCTAGGGACAAAGGCACGATGTCTCCAGTATCATCCACACCTTAAGGGTCTAAGCCCTAAGGAGAAGAACAATTTATTGGACAGGAGAAAATTGTTGTGGGGGATGTGGTTGGTTTGATGAGGTCCTTCCAGAGGATGTCTGAGGCATTCATTAACTGACTAGATACGGATGAGGCCAGGGCGCATGTATCCCCTGAGAGTCTACAATGTGCTCCAGCTGGCAGTGGTAGCATTCATAGAGAACTCAAGAAGGTCATGTTTCCCAAGTTCATGGGTGCCACGGACGATGCAGCCATTGAGGTATGGTCGGAGATCATAGAGATGTGCTTCACACTTCATGACTACACCTCCAACATGAAATTCTACATGGCGGTCTTTTAGTTGAAGGGGAGCGCTCTTCTATGGTGGAAGATGCTCCTACCACAACTGAACATGGTCGTCGAAGACATGTCATAGGAATTGTTCATGGAGCGGTTCCAGGAGAGGTATTTATCGGAGGAATTCATTGAGTGCTAGCTCAATGAGTTCAATGAGTTCAATGCCTTATGACAGGGTGGTCATATGGTGCCGGAATATGAGACTCAATTCATGGAGTTTCTTAGGTATTCTCTACATCTGAGCATGAAGAAGTTGAAGGTCAACAATTGTGTGTTTTCATTTAACTTAAACATTCGTGCAAAGGTGAGGATACTGATGCCATAGACGTTGCATGACACAGTCCAGAAGGCCCTCATAAAAGAGGAAGAGTTCACCAGTAGAGGTTAGGGCAGGACTCCTGTAAGACCATATGGGCAGACGACAATAGGTGCACAACAACATTAGACACCAGCCAGAAATACATCAAGGTATTGAGATACATCGAAAGGATCCATGTTCATGACACCACGATGACTGACTCCTTAGCAGAGGACTCCCTACAGAGGACCACAACATCAGCAGAAGCATCACATGAAACAATAGTTGTCTAGGACTGTTCAGTAGAATAGACTAGGATTTCAGGCTGGCAAGCCAACAACTCCTACTTCGGGGACCAAGAGAACTAAACCGAAGACTAGATGTTGGATGTAGAGAGTCACATTACTCGTGTGACTATCTAGTTGAGAGGGACAGAGTAGTTGGGTCAGCCTGACACACTACAATTGGAGATTTGGGCAAGGCCCACCGGATTCATGCATTAGTGAATAACTACTAGGCCGAGCACCATTCCACTATTATCAAGACATCAGGTACCATCGTTGACCAAAAATTTAGTATTTTGATAGATCCTGGTGCTACAAAGAGATTTATTTCTGGTGTAGCGCTAAAAAAAATTAAGGTAAAGGAAGTCGAACAGGACAAATTTACATACATGGAAATGGATTCAGGTGCCAAGCAGAAGGTCAGAGGAAAGGTTATGGACTGTAGTCTTAACTTGCAATATTTTATAACAAAGGCCAACCTATATGTCACGATATTAGGATATTATGACATAGTGATTGGTATGGACTGGTTGATATCGCATGATGCGATACTCAACTGTAAGATGAAATGATTGAGTTTGACCGATGATGAGGGACATAGAAGAGTGATCATAGGAAGAAACCAGGGAGTGTCCTTGAGGTTTGTTTCTTCCCTACAACTACAGAAGATCATGCGCAAGTAATGCAAGTTATATGAAATATTAGAACTAAATGACAAAGGAGAGGTAGAAGGGTTAGAAAACCTTTCGGTAGTATGAGAGTTAGATGACATATTTCCAGAAGATTTACCGGGTTTTCCACCCGAAAGAGAATCGGAGTTTACAATCGACGTGAAACCTGGAATTGAACCGATAGTAAGAGATCCTTATCAGATGTCAACGCTTGAGTTGTAGGAATTGAAAATGAAAATAAAGGAGTTGTTGGACCTGGGACTTATACATCCAAGTGTGTCACCTTGGGTTGTGACTTCTATTTTCATACTGAAGAAGGATGGGTCATGGAGACTCTATATTGACTATCGTCAATTGAACAAGGCAAAAATTAATAACCAATATTTGTTCCCAAGAATAGATGATTTTTTTGACCAAATGAAGGGCACAACTTTCTTTTTGAAGATCAACTTGAGATAAGGATATCATTCCTAAGACCGCATTCAAGATGAGGTTCAGACATTACGAGTTTACCATTTCACTGTTTGGACTGACAAACACCCTGGGGGTATTCATGAGCTTGATGAATGGGGTGTTCCATGAATACCTGGACAATTTTGTTCAAGTATTCATTGATGACATATTGATATATTCTTGGACGACAAAAGAACATGATGAAAATTTATGCTTGGTACTACAGTGTTTATGAGAAAACAAATTATACGGGAAACTGTCGAAATGCTCCTTTTACCAATTGAGGATTGATTACTTCGGGAATGTTAACTCTGGTGAAGGCATCGTTGTGGATCCAGCGAAGGTAGAGGATTTTATGGAATGGCCTATGTCGATGAACGTACCAAAAGTATGTAGATTTATGGTTTTAGCAGGATATTATCGATAGTTCGTCAAAGGTTTTTCGAAAATAGAAAATCCAATCATGGAATTACAGAAGAAAAACAAGAAGTTTGTATCGACCGAGAAATGCGTGGAATCATTTTGAAGGCTCAAGGAGTTATTGACAAAAAAACCGATACTAAAATTCCCCGACATGGACTAGGAATTCTTGGTATGCACGGACGCATCCAAGCAAGGCGTAGGCGGAGTCTTGATGCAAGAGGATCGAGTGATCATTTACATCTCAAGGAAATTAAGAGTTAATGAGGAGAAATATGTGACGTGTGATTTGTGGTTATTGGCCATTGTGTATGCCCTAAGAGTGTGCAGACATTATTTGATTGGATGTAAATTAAAAATAAAAACAGACCATTGTGGTTAGAAATACATTTTTACGCAAAGTGACTTGAACATGCGACAAAGGTCTTGGTCAAAATTTCTTAGAGAATATGATTTTGAGATTACTTACATAAAAGGAACAATGAACAGAGTGGCAGATGCATTGAGTCAGAGACCATGCATATTTTCGGTGATACCTCTTCAGATGAATCTTCGAGAAAATATTCTAACGATAAAATTCAACGATGACTGGTATAAAGAGGTTAAGGAAAATATCTGACAAGACACCATGTTGGTACCAAGGATTGAAGGATATACATTGGACAACGACGGATTGATGAGGTATAATAACCAGATTTACATATCGCCTAATGACGGATTGAGAATTTTGATCTTAAACGAAGCTCATAGAGCAGTGTACATGGCTCATCCAGGAGTCATGAAGATGAGGGAAGACCTTAAGCCCTTATTCTTTTGGAAAGGAATGAAGGCAAACATAGTTAGCTACATGGTGATATGTATAGAATGTTACAAGTGAAGGTTGAACATAGACATCCAACATGATTACTACATCCACATGCTATTCTGGAATCGAAATGGGAGGTCATTTTGACGTACTTCATTGTTGGATTGTCGTTGATGGAAAGGAGGCAGGACTCGATTTTGGTGGTACTTGACACTCTGATGAAGAGTTCACATTTTATTTATGTGTGCACGATGTATCAGGTGCTATACATAGCTAGAATATTTATCAAAGAGATTGTGAGATTACATGGAGTGCCTAAAAGGATCATATCCGATAGAGGATCAGTGTTTATAGGATGATTTTGGACAAGTTTCCAAGAGGCCTTCGAGACACAACTGAACTTTAGCACAACATATCACCTTGAGACAGACAGGAAGACAGAAAGAATGAAAAAAATCTTGAAAAATATGTTGCATATGTATGTGATGGACCAACATAAAAGTTGGGAAGATTTCTTGCACTAGTAGAGTTTGCATACTACAACAACTATCAAAGTACCATTAAGATGGTACAATTTGAGTTTCTTTATGATTGACCATGTCGGATGCATTTGAGTTGGGATTGAATTGAGGATAGGGTCCTGGTAGGACCAGAAGCAATCCAAGAAATGGAAGAACAAATGAAAATGATAAGAAAAGAATTAAATAAGTGCAATATCGGAAGAAAATTTATGTCAATGCACATCTTGTTGACCATAATTATGAAGTTGGCGATCGAGTTTTCCTGCGGGTCAAATCGCACAAGAGTTCAATTGTAACACCCCGAGTTTTGAACCCCCATTTTAAATAATGTATTGTTACAATGTTGAGAGGACAACATGCCCAAACAATTATTAAAAGGCCAATGTGCCCAAGAAATGTAATGTTTTGATCATTATTTATAATACACACATTGTTGGCTACTAGACGGATAAGGACTAGAGTTATAAAGGGCTATGATTCCATAAGAGAGGGGGCTTGAGGGGCTAAATGTTTATTCCTATGTTAATTACCCTTTTTTCCTAAGGGAGGGGATCGATTATGTGATATTCTTGGGGAAGGCTAGGAGGTTCTTTATTCCCCATGAAAATACTTAAACCCATCCCTGGTCTGATTGTGGGGTTGGTCGTTGACTCATATGCTACTTCACTCCTTCATTCGTACCATTAT
>SNQJ01S0274068.1:4524-16061 GCA_010110895.2 Picea sitchensis | reverse complement strand
AAAAGCTACAACACAATCATTTCTTAGATGTTTAAGTAAATTTTTTGTACTTTTAGCTTCACTGCAAGTATAACAATGACGAATTTGAATTTTAATGTCCTTTCATTCATATGATTGTTCCATTAGACTTCGCATAATATATATTCTTTTATTTCAATTTGTTTGCTAATTTGTGGATCGCGGAAGTCAGGATGTTGTTTGCAGGCGGTGGAATAATGGAAATGCAATATTGAACCCGACTATCCAGTAACTCGCCTATTCGAAAAATCGTGAGCCAAAAAGTTTGTACAATATGAAACGGGGAATCCGTCGATCGGGCTAGTGATATAAAAGTAAGTGAAATATGAAGACGTGAATCCGCCAACTTCCGCAGCTAGTAATTTTCCTAAAAATGAGTAATACACACTAAATATGCACTATAAAGCATGCACATGAGATTGTATAGAGCATGTACCGATCCCGCATTCCATACTTAGCCACTTTTTGGATTGCGGGTTCTCGAACTAGCGGGCTCAAAATTGGGCCTCTATTGTTCCCTATCCTACAAATAGTACCCAAGAGTTCCGCGATATACAAACTGATAAGCGGACTTGCGGGTTGGTTGGCTCAACATTGCATTTATGTTTTTCTATGTCCTTCAAACACCACTCGGAGTGCCGCCATATACAAAATGAAAGACGGACTCCAGGGCTGGCGGGCTCAAGATTGAGATTTTTTATGGATGTTGATCCCTATCAACGATCTAACACTACCTAAAAACAATGTTTTCAATACTAAAGTATTAATATTAAATATTAATATAGTACAATTTAATTATATAAAATTATGAAAGGATGATAAATATCTTATTTAAAAGAAAAACCCATGTATTCAAAAACTTGGGCTCCAAAATTTTTGTATAATATGAAACTGGGAAGAGGTCGGTCGAGCTGGTGATATAAAAGTGGGTGGAAATCTGAACATGTGTATCCGTCAAGTTCCGCACCTACAAATTTTCCCAAGAAACCAGTAATACATACTAAATATGTACTTTTATAAAGTATGGGCATGAGATTTTATAGAGCATGTACGGATCCCTCATTCCATACTTACCCACTTTTTGGATCGTGGATTCTCGGGCTGGCAGGCTCAAAATTGGGCCTCTGTTGTTTCGATCCCTACAAATAGCACCTAGATTTCCACGATATACAAATTGACAAGCGGGCTTGCGGGCTATTTGAATTTTAAGGGCCTCGTGTTGATTTGATAGCACAATTGGACTTGGGCCAGTTTATATTCATTTATTACAATATGAAACGGGGAAGTGGTCAGTCGGGCTGATCGCAGGTTCTTGAACTGGTGGGATCAAAAGTGGGCCTCTATTGTTTTGTGGCCTACAAATAGCACCCAGAATTCTGCGATATACAAATTGACAAGCGAACCTATGGGCTAGCTAGGTCAACATTGCACTCATATTGTTTCATGTCATACAAACAACACTTGGAGTTCCATGGCATACAAATTGATAGATGGACTCTAGGGTGGCAGCCTCAAGATTGCGATTGTTTATGGATGGTAATCCCTATCAACTATTTAACATTATCTAAAAACATTATTTTCAATACTAAATTATTAATATTAAATATTGATATTGTATAATTTAATTAGACAAAAAGGTTTGTACAATATCAAATGGGAAAGCGGTCGGTCGGGCTGGTGATATAAAAGTAAGTGAAATCTTAAGACGTGAAACCGCCAACTTCTGCACCAAGAAATTTTCCAAAAAAAATGATTAATAAATAATATGTACTTTTAGAAAGTACAAACATGAGATTTTATAGAGTATGCACTGATCCTGCATTCCATACTTAGCCACTTTTTGGACTGCGGGTTCTCGGGCTGGAGGGCTCAAAATTGGGTGCCCTACAAATAGCACCCAGAGTTTCGTGATTCTTGGCCCTTGACCAAGTTTTGAGGAACACTTGGTCATAATTGACTGTTTTTGGGACTTTGACAACTTGTTGAAGACAAAGCGCAAAGCGAAGCATAAATTGCGGAAGTTAGGCCCCCTTTTGGGTCCTTTTTGGGTTTTTGGGAATATGTAATGGGAAAGGGATGTCGGCCCGTGGGTTTACCCACGCTTAGGCCCACTTTTGTAATGTATAAATAGAAGGATAGGCAATGTAAGAAGTAGTAGATGTGATTGATTAGTGAAATTGATAGTGCATCTATGTTATGTTGAATAAGTGCTTTGTGAGAACAGTGTAAGGCTTGCAAGGCTAAGTGCAAGGTACTGTGTGGTTGATATAGAAAGCTAAGTGTTGTAACGTAAGGAAGAAGGATCTAGCGAGTTGTGCAGATCTTCTATCCTATGCGAAGAATGGTTTTGGAGGCTTTGTGCTTATAACAGATTGAAGACAATAATAAAGAAGAAGATCTTGTGGACATAGCCTCGGGGTGGGGGTGAACCACGTAAATCTATGTGTTATTCTATGTGCTTTGATTCAATGTGTTTATCTTTGCTTATGCTATGTGCTTTGATATATCCACTTATGCTCTGTGCTTCTTAGATATATATGATTGTTAGATCTAATGTGTATGAGGATGCTTAGTGTTGATCTTCTGGATTTGATCTAGGTTACTATGGTTAAGTGTTGAAATATTGTAGATCTGAGTGTACACCGTGAAGCTCTGTGTTGTCTGCGAAGTATAATAAGGATTTAATATTAATGAATGATCGATGCTAAGTGATCTGTTAATGATATAATCACATATCTGTGTCCCAGCTAAGGCTTTAGACACATGAGTCTTGCAACCACCCCTTCCTCTACCTCGGGTGATACTTCATCTGCTTCGCAGGTGTTGCCAAAAGGGTTGGTAGTTAGGGATTTATTGGTGTTCTCTTGAGCGTTGAACCATAGGTCTGCCCCTGTGCCAACAAATGGTTCCGTTGTCGGGACCTAAAACTATGATTGTTGGGAACTAAGGAAGAAGAAACTTTATGCAAAAGAAATCTCTGTGCGTAGATTTGTTCCCCTAGTACCAGCTTTTTACTCGACCTGTGAAGCTTTGTGCTAGGAATAAGGTCATATCTGAAGAAAGGAAGACCAGATATGAAGAAAAGAAGCGAGATCTAAACGCTTTGTGCTCTAAGAAAAGTAAAAGTGGAAATTTCTGAAAGAAAGAGGTCAGATCTGCAGAAAAGAGGTAAGATCTATAAGCTCTGTGCTCTAATAAAGGTAAGAATAGTTAAAAAAAAATTAGATTTGAAAGATTTGTGCTCTGTAGAAGTAAGATAAGTGAAATTTTTTTGTTTCTAAAGCATGGATCTAGGTATGTTTGATAGATTATGTTCTAGCTTAAAAACTAGGGCATTAATAGATGAAATAAAGTTTGATATGAATATATCTGATAAGTATAATGATAGATATGTTATACCTATGCATAGAAAGAATGTCTAGACTAAAAAATGGATGCAGGATCCTAGAAAGAATTTTTTGCAGGTTAACTATCACGATTCTAGTGCGCAGTACAAAAGAGGTTGGGGATCATTTAAAAGAAAGTGAGGATTAATCCTATGTTACAGTTGCAGAAAACCAGGCCATATAGATAAGGAATTCCTTAGTAGAAGACCTAGTTGTCTCTGTTGCAAAGCTATGAACCATGAGGTATTGGATTTCCCTAGAATGATTGCTAATCTTGAAAGGATAAATATGAATCAAGAATACCATAAGGCAGATCCAGAAAAGGAAGAAACCCTTCAAGAATTAGAGAAAGTATTAATACAGATGAAAGAAACCCTAAAGGAACATAAAGATGTCCGATTATCAGAGATCTTCAAAGAAAAGGAGCAAGTTGAAGCAAGAATAGGGGACTTCGACATTGATTGTATTCTTGATGAAGAAACACAAGTGAACATTATGCCAGAAAGAACTTGGGAAGCTATAGGGAAGCCTTCCATTATTCCTTCACTGGGAGGAATAGGACTATTCAAAGGAAAACTGATGATGTTATGTGGAAAACTCGCTCAGATACCTATGATAGTCAATGGAACTTTGACAGAAAAAGATTTTGAGATTATCAAATTCATTGAGGACAACGCCCCGTTTACTATGCTACTCGAAAAACCTTGGATTGAAAGAGATCAATCCAAAAAGAAGGAAGAAGAAGAGGTTTTAGAACAATAGAGACAAGAGTTAAAAGATTTCATGACTAAAAGGATCACACAGATGATAGACAAACAGGAGAACCGCTCGAAACCATATGACACTAGAAGCCCAGACATTGAGGCCAAAGCTACCCAAAATTATGAAATTTGTACCCTAGACAAAGAAGAAGTGATATACCTAAACCCTAGGAGAGAATATCACTAGCATGAAGTGACTATGTCCAAGGAAAATAAGAATCAAAATGGGAAGAGAATCACCGAGACGAAGCTCACTGGAAAGAAGGCTAGAAAGATAAGTAAGAAGAAGGCTAAGATTGAAAAATTATAGAAGATCCCAAAGGGTACCTCGCAGCAAGACACTTTGCAAAATTGGAGCTTCGTCGGGATATCAGAATAGCGATATATGCCACTTCATCGAGGCAAAGTAATATAGCCATTGGAATCCAATATAACCATTCGAATGCCACTTCAAATGGATTGGAAATCATTTATGGCTCGCTACTAGACCGTTAGACCATGCCATAACAAACAGAACATAAGTTAATGCAGCCTCATACCCATTGCAAGCAGACCGTTGCTAAGTTTCCCTACTTAGTCCGTCACTCCATGCACTGAGAATACCTTTTGCTAAGTGAGAATTTGAGCCTGAAACCTGAGATTACTTCATCCTGTGATCATTTCCTTGTTCCCATACCATTCACTGTAGTCCCTGAATTCATTTTCACACCCGAGCTAGTCGACCCAAGCTTGTATGTTGGACAAGATCAGTGTTGTTGAGAAAGTAGTTGAAGAAGTTTTGATTGACTTAATGACTGAGAGATTCATGTAGGAGCAAGGATTATCTACAAGATTCCAAGCATCGTCAACGAGAAACAAACCAAGCACAGGGATGACATTGCAAATGCCAAGCTTATCCCATGCATTCTACCTACTTACTTACCACCTCTAAGTGGTTCCATCAACCATGAAAGTGTACCTCGAGACTTCAAGTAAACTTTGATCACTGTGTACCTTCCGAAAGAGGTGCGCGCAGTTCGTGCTGACCAGGATAAGCTCGCAGCACTGAAATTTAGTGATTTTAACCTGGGAGATCGTAAATTTACAGCATGTTAGCCCCGCATAAGTACTTAACCAGGAACAAAGGAAATAATTCTAAGATTGTCCTGCAGTCATGGACCCAGAACCTCACGTAGTCCACATTGCATAATGTAATGAAGATCTCGCACTTCGGCAGACACCAAGAAGTCAACGCACGTGTCAAGTTGTTGTTGTCCTGCTACCATGGAGGATACTTAAGGTTGGACCGCCGCATCACTGTGGATCCAACCTTGATCAAGTGGATCACAGGACTTATTATGTAGGGCCTTGACCCACAGGAGTTTTACCCTGGAAAGAACTCAGACCGAGCACTAGCGCAGAAGATAAAAGAAACTTATGACGATGTCGAGAAAGGCAGGAAAGGATACAAGGTAGCCTCTATCCAGAGTGGCGCAGTGCACCTTTCCTGTCAGCTGATCACAGGAAAGCTAGTTCACAAGAACATACCAACACAAGTGACTGGATTCGTAGTTGACCTCACAGGGAAGTGCGCCGAGGGACTATAGATGAATTGGGTGCAGTACCTTGTAAACCAACTAGAGCTTGATTGCAGAGAAGAACAAGACCAAGGGTATGAGTTCCACTTTAGTTGGTTTCTCATACTAATCACTTTCATCACCTGGGAGCTGCCAGAAGGTGCCACTTTTCCGGATATCGAACCCTTCGAACCACTGGTCACGAAGTTCTATACACTGTGGTAATCCAGCAACATGAACAAGCAATGGTAGTCTAATTCTGTCTTCCACGCCTATTACAACCAATAGAAGAATGCAATCCAGTCTACACCGCACCTCACCCCAAACACACTTCACAGGTTTAGACCTTTGATAAAATTAAGCGCGGACCGCCACTTCACCTATATCACAACGTGCACTGATGAGCACAAACAACAACTCCAGTCGTACTACAAGTTGACAGAAGAAGACTTGGAGTAGATTACCAAGGTATGGTTGGTGGACCTCCTTGTTGCAGCGGACCTCACAGAAATTTCCGACGTGGATAGCCCTGAAGCTATGTTGGATACACCTGGACCAAGAAATACTAAGAAGGATGATGAAGTTCAATATGTCGATAGCACATCCACGAAGACTACTTCGATCTCACCTATGCAGGGAGGCGATGGTGAATAACTAGGTGGCACAGAAGTTAAGAAAAACAAAGGCGAGGTTACTCTGCCTAGAGAGGAGGAGGATCCTTCTAAGAAAAGGAATATTACCCCACCAAAGCCCTCATCCTGAAAGAAAACTAAGGCCACCTGGACTAGGTTTAAGACTACCCTCACACCGAATGACTTCGACTTCTTAGTCACTGTGTTGAATGATGCTTCATTAGAGATCGCAGAAAAGCAAGAAGCGAAGAAGGATGAGGTATTCAGTCGAATCAAGGGTGAAATTCAAGAAGTGCAGCAGGCACTCCAGTCCAGTTGAGTAGTTTCTATTATTCCCTTGACAATCGGAACAACAGGAACAGGCGATGAGCCCACCCAATTACACCAGATCACCGATAAATTTGAATCTCACCTTTGACGAGATCAAGAAGACACAGCGCAAGCCACCTAGGCTTTGACATGAGTACAGAGCACACTTGTAGAACAACAGAGTAAGGCAGAATGGGAAAATCTTGCCCTGCAAACAAAGTGGGATGAGGAAAAAGTGCAATTATAGCATAGCAAGGACCAGTTGCTAGAATAGCAACTTGAAATACAGGAAAGGGTTCACAAAGACCTTCACTCTGTGACGGTCATAGAAGTGAATATTGAAGAACGTGTTCCATAGCAGGTGGCACAACTTGAAGAAGTAATCCAACAACTTCAACAGTGCATCGCATATCTAAAACTTCGCACCGTGCCCAAGACTCCTCAAGAAATAAGAGATCTCAGGGAGGCAACTACCCGCAATGCAGTTGGCCGATTAAAAACCCTTGCCTTGGAATGCAAGAAGCTGAGCACTAAAAGCACCCAGACTTATGAGAACCTCACAGAAAATCTAGAGTTGCAGGCATTGAAGGCATAGCTCCAAGAAGAAAAGAAGCACGCAGATACGCTACAGGCACAACTGAAGGCCTTGACCCCAGTCGAAAGAATGAAGAGATTTCCATAACAATGCACTGCCCAAAAATAGGTACACACTCTACAAATTAAAGTGATGGAAGTATGCCAATGACTTTAACCAATCCAAGAAAAGGCATGCTAACTGTTCACCGAAGTTGAAATCCAAGAATTCGAGCTTGAGCAGGTTGTCATCACCGCGGAACAATGCCTGGAAGGGCCAGTAAATGACGCAGTGATTCAAGAGTTCACTTAGCAAGAGGTTGTCACACTGCAACAGGTCGAAGCAGCTCGAGCCAAGCTCGAGGAATTTGAGGTGGAATTTATCAGACTAGAGTGACTCGGTACGAGTCACAGGTGAGTGTTGGGGGCTTGTTATCCCTTGAACAAGTTTTGAGGAACACTTGGTCATAATTGACCATTTTTGGGACTTCTCCAGCCTGTCGAAGACAAAACTCAAAGCGAAGCATAAATTGCGGAATCTAGGCCCCCTTTTGGGTCCTTTTTTGGTTTTTGGGAATATGTAATGGGAAAGGGATGTCGGCCCGTGGGTTTACCCACGCTTAGACCCACTTTTGTAATGTATAAATAGAAGGATAGGCAATGTAAGAAGTAGTAGTTGTGATTTCTTAGTGCAATTGATAAGGCATCTATGTGATGTTGAATAAGTGCTATGTGTGAACTGTGTAAGGATTGCAAGGCTAAGTGCAAGTTACTGTCTGGTTGATATAAAACGATAAGTGTTGTAACGCAAGGACGAAGGATCTAGCGAGCTACGAAGATATTTTTTCCTATGCGAAGAAGGGTTTTTGAGGCTTTGTGCTTGTAACAGATTGAAGACGATAATAAAGAAGAAGATCTTGTGGACGTAGCCTCAGGGTGGGGGTGAACCACGTAAATCTGTGTGTTATGATCTATGCTTTGATTCAATGTTTTTATCTTTGCTTATGCTATGTGCTTTGATATATCCACTTATGCTTTGTTCTTCTTAGATATATACGATTGTTAGATCTTATGTGTATGAGGATGCTTAGTGATGATCTTCTGGATCTGATCTGGGTTACTATGGTTAAGTGATGAAATACTATAGATATGAGTGTACACCGTGAAGCTCTGTGTTGTCTGCGAAGTATAATAAGGGTTGAATATTGATGAATGATCGATGCTAAGTGCTCTATTAATGATATAATCACATATATGTGTCCCAACTAAGGTTGCAGACACTTGAGTCTTGCAACCACCCCTGCCTCTACCTCGGGTGAGACTTCATCTGCTTCACAGGTGTTGTTGAAAGGGCCGGTAGTTAGGGATTTGTTGGTGCACTCTTGAGCATTGAATCCTGGGTCTGCCCCTGTGCCAACAACGATATACAAATTGACAAACGGGCTTGCGGGCTACTTGAATTTTAAGGGCCCCGTGTTGATGTGATAGCACAATTGGACTTGGGCCAGTTTATATTCTTTTATTACAATATGAAATGGGGAAGTGGTCAGCCAGGATGAGCACAGGTTCTCGGGCTGGCAGGCTCAAAAGTGGGCCCTATTGTTTCGTGCCCTACAAATAGCACCCAAAATTCTGCAATATACAAATTGACAAGTGGACCTACGGGCTAGATGGGTCAACATTGCACTCCTATTGTTTTGTGTCATACAAATAGCACTCAAATTTTCGCGACATACAAATTGACAAACAGAGTCCAGGGTGGCGGCCTCAAGATTGTGATTGTTTACAGATGGTAGTCCCTATCAACTATTTAACATTATCTAAAAACATTATTTTCAATACTAAATTATTAATATTAAATATTGATATTGTACAATTTAATTATACAAAAAGGTTTGTACAATATCAAACGGGGAAGTGGTCGGTCGGGTTGGTGATATAAAATTAAGTGAAATCTGAAGACGTGAAACCGCCAACTTCCCCACCAAGAAATTTTCCAAAAAAAATGAGTAATAAATAATATGTACTTTTAGAAAGTACGGACACGAGATTTTATAGAGCATGTACTGATCCTGCATTCCATACTTAGCCACTTTTTGGATTGCGAGTTCTCAGGTTGGCAGGCTCAAAATTGGGCCTCTATTGTTCTGTTTCCTACAAATAGCACCCAAGAGTTCTACGATATACAAATTGGCAGGCACACTTGCGCATTGTCTTGCTCAACATTGCACTTCTATTTTTTCGTGACCTCCAAACAACATTCGGAGCTCCGCGATATAGAAATTAACACACGGGCTCTAGAGTTCATGGGCTCAAGATTTCCATTATTTACAGATGGAAAAGTTCTAAAATGAACCATACCACATTTGCGTCACAAAATCTATATTAAAGGGGAAATAATTTCCTCTATAGTTTAGTTTCTTACAAACAACACCCAGAGTTCCGCACTATACAAATCGGCAGCCAAACTTGCGGGATGGATGGCTAAAAAAATGACTCGGAGTTCCGCAATATACACATTGACAGACAAAGAATACAACCAAGAACCAAGTAAACTCGCGGATCGTATTCCTAGTCATTGTTTTTTGTTCCTGCCACCTTCGCACTTCTTTCCAACTATATATCTTGGCAAGAAAATGAGATATTTGTTACATATGTGAATATATTGGCCCTTCTTTTCCATCTTCTATACTTAGCCAAATATCCATTTCTCTTTTCTTTGAACTTTATCTTTCTCATCACTTATTCGTTTTTTCCAAACAACTCTTGAAGTTATACGCTATACAAATTGACAGACAGACTCCAGGGCTGGCAGGATCAAGATTGCCATTGTTTATGAATGGTAATCCCTATCAACTATCTAACATTATCTAAAAAAACAAATTTCAATACTAAATTATTAATATTAAATATTGATATTGTACAGTTTAATTAGACAAAAAAGTTTGTACAATTTCAAACGGGGAAGCAATCGGTCGGGCCGGTGATATAAAAGTAAGTGGAAATCTGAACACGTGCATCCGCCAACTTCCACACCTAGATATTTTCTAAGAAACAAGAAATACATACCAAATATGTACTTTTATAAATTATGGACATGAGATTTTATAGAGCATGTACGGATCCTTCACTCCATACTTAGCCACTTTTTGGATCATGGGTTCTCGAGTTGGCGAGCTCAAAATTCAGCCTCTATTGTTTTGTGTCCTACAAATAGCACCCACAGTTACGCAATATACAAATTGACAGGTGGACTTGCGGGTTGTCTTTCTCAACATTGCACTTCTATCATCCCCTGTCCTCCAAACAACACTCGGAGTTCTGCGACATACAAATTGACAGATGGACTCCAGGACTGGCGGGCTCAATATTGTGATTGTTTAAGGATGGTCATCCTATCTAACATTATCTAAAAACATTATTTTCAAATACTAAATTATTAATATTACATATTGATATTGTACAATTTAATTACATAAAATTATCAAAGGATGTTAAATCGCTTATTTTAAAAAAAATGAAAGAAACAAAACAAAGTTTTTTTAAGATTCTATCACTGCAAGCATAACAATGACCAATTTGAATTTTAAGGGCCTCTTGTTGATATGATAGCACAATTGGACTTCGCACAGTATACATTCGTTGATTTCAAACGATTCTAGGAGATTAATTTTACCAATTTCATCGATCAAGGAAAAATGCTAAAACAAGCCACGTACTACATTTGCATCACAGCGCCATAGAAATTATTAGGCGGATTTGTGGGATAGTTGGATAAAAAATCGCAATTATATTGTTTTGTGTCCTCCAAACAAAACTCGGAGTTTCGCGATATACAAATTGATAGACGAAGAATACAACCAAGAACCAATTAAACTCCAAACAGGTCGCAAGCAAGTTCCCACAAGGTTCCATAGAGTAGGACGCATCGTCCTTTGCATCAAACAATTTGATATACAAAGAAAAGACGTCGTGGCATTCATTTTTTCTTACATTTGGTATATGTACCCAGTAGAAAATAACTGGGACCATGGGATATATGGAGTTTGTTGCTATGCTTCCCATTTTTGGACCGAAAAATCTTATATGAATGCAATTCCAAGTAGTCGAGTCCAACGAACATTGATATGGATGTTGAAGAAATATTAAAGAGAAACATGAGGTATTTTCGTTTCCTGCCAAAGTTTGATAAAAAAAAAATCCCTTCTTCAACCGATATGCAAAATTGCATTGTCCTCATTTAAGGTAAATTTGTTGTGTATCCAAAAGTCGCGCAGCATGTACACATTACTTGTCTTTTTC
>SNQJ01S0274066.1:0-11537 GCA_010110895.2 Picea sitchensis | reverse complement strand
TGTGTGTGGCTTCTATCTGCTTATTTTGTTTCTTATAATACATGTGATGTGTGATTGGTTTTATAAATGTCTCAGATGTTTGTCTAACACATAATTAGCTAAAGCATGAGTCAACGTATTTAGACATCTAGGAATGTGTTGATATTCGATATAATCAAAGTAACATTCCATATGGTGAATTCGTAGATATAACCGTAATAAAGTAGGACTTCAGATAGCATAGACATTACTTAACTGTAGTACTACTAGTTGTGAATCGATTCATATAACCAGGTGACAGATACCAAGCAAAATAGCACTAGTCAACAATTCAATGACGACGCTATATTTTGCGATATTATTGATCGCACGACTCAGGAAAACACCTCGTAGACTGATAAGTTCGTTTGTAGGTGCATAAATTGCCCATGCAACAGAAACAAGGTTCTGAGTACTATGACTAGTGCCATCGACAAAGCCAATGTGGGGTAGTGAAGACTCCAACATCTGGAAACCAAGCACAATGCAAGGTAAGCAGTTGAGGGTAGAAACCAAATAACGAAAAAGCACACTAAAGTAACACACAAAAGTATGATATAATAAATTACAAGAACTCATGCAAAAATGACCTAAGCACGATACTTATTTAAGTAAATCCCATTTCTAGGTTCACTCAAAGGGACACCATAATAGTCCACTATCTCATAGGATCCTTTCTCCAACACTTGTCTGATGATATAAGGACCTCGCCACATAGCCTCAAATTTTTTGGCTCCTAGCAAATCTCAAGATTGTTCATAAAGGACAACTAGATCACCTTCAGAGAAAACGCATGGTTTGACATGTTTGTTGTATTGGGCTTTGACACGTTTCTTCTGGGTTTCTATAACTAGGGTGGCATCACAACGGGTTTCATTCAGTTGCATAAGATACAATAGACATTCTTCTTCAGCAGAAGTGTTTGGGATAAGTTCAATGGCTAGCTTTAGAGATGGTATCTCACATTCGATTGGCAAGATGACTTCTATACCATAAACTAACTTGAAAGGTGTCCGGTAAGCCCACAATGTTGAAAACAACATCGTGTGCCAACTAGTTTTGTGAATCCCTATCATTCGTCGAAGCATGGTAATGAGGACTTTGTTTATTGCTTCAACCTGGCCATTGGCCTGTGGGTAATAGGTTGTTGATTTTTCACGGCGAAGACCCAACTTTTCAGTGAGTTCGAACATCATGAAGTTTATAAAGTGGCTACCGTGATTAGTAACGATAGCTTGGGGAACACCAAATTGAGAAATGATATGATTGAATATGAATAGTGTTGCAGTATTTCCCATATTGTCGAATATAGGTATCACCTCGGCCCATTTCGTAAAATAATCTACGGCTACAATAATGTATCCATGCCCGCCCAACTGAGTGAGGGTGACATGTCATTAAATCGATACCCCATTTTGCAAAAGATCCAATGGAGACTACAGGGTGTAGAGGAGAAATCTGTGATCGTATTTTGTTTTTGTATGTTTAGAAAGTGTGGCATTTTTGGAAAACGATAATACAATATTTGAATAAAGAAGGCCAAAAATACCCAGCTCGTAAGATATTTTGGGCAGTAGCATACTCAGACATGCAACCACCACATGCTCTAGAATGACAGTCATTCAAGGCTTTCTCGGCGTTGTCAAAGCTGAGGCATCGTCAAAAAATGGGGTCAATCCCACAACGATAAAGAGTATCACTGAGGATAATATACTGACGGGCTTGTTAACGTATTTGATGATGGTCAGTGCTAGAGAAATTGGGATGAAAAGTTTGAGTCTGGAGATATATAATGATATCCCCATACCAAAGGTCATCGGAACTAATCAGAAAAAGGGATTCATCGGGTAATGAATCATTTGCTATATTTTTCGTCTCAGAACAGGGAAGGTCACATATCAATTCAGCAAACACCAAGGATTTCTTGGACTTAGCGTGTTTGAATTCTAAGTCAAACTCCTGGAGTATTACGATCCATTTGGAGTATTTCCCCCCTAGAAATTGGTGTGTAAGAATGTGTTGCATAGGGGTGCAGTTGGAAATCACAGTAGTCTTGCGTAAAAGGATATAGTGCAGGAAACGTTGGACAACTTGGATGGCTTCCAAGGCTAGTTTTTCAACATGTAAATACTTGGTTTCGGTAGTCATGAGACTTCGAATCAAATAATAAATGACATGTTCTTCATGAGAATCATCCTCCTAGACTAGAACCATAGCAATGGTAGAGTCTGAGGCTGTGAGATAAAGGAAATAATCTCGACTGTAATTGGGTGGGAAAAGTAGTGGGGTACGGGTTAAAGTCAGTTTTAAAGCGTCAAAATCTTTTTTGGTAGTAGTGTCCCATACAAACTCAGAACCTTTCTTGAACAGTCAAGTAAATGTGAGGGTTAACTCAGTGTAATTTGGGATGAAACGACGTAGAAAGTTCACCTTCCCTTGCAAACTTTGTAGCTGGCGAAGTGAGGAAGGAGGAGGAAGATTGAGAATCGCCTTGATATTCAAAGGATCTACCCTGATCCCTTGACGTGAAATAATAATTCCTAGAAGTCAACTAGATTCTACACAAAAAACATGTTTGTGCGGGTTTAAGTGTATACGGTAAAACCAACATCGAAGGTGTGTTGGATGATCTACACGGTGCATGGAATAAGTCGGTAGGTCATCGAGATATGGCTGCACAATGTAATTTATATCATGAAAGGCATAAGACTTAGCACATTGAAAAGTCATGCCAACATTCTTTAAACCAAAGGGAAGTTTTCGGTAGGCAAAAGTGCCCCAAGGAAAAATAAAAGTGGTCTTGTGTTGGTCGGAGAGTACGATGTTGATTTGATTATATCCAAAGAAACCATCCATCAAAGAGAAGATTTCACTCTCGGCACAATCGTCGATGATCTGGTCAACAAAGGGGGTAGGAAAGTTGTCTTTAGGACAAGCTTTGTTAATATCCCTATAATCAATGCACACATGGATCATACCTTGTTTCTGGTTAACCAGAACAAGATTGGAAACCCAGTCAGTTAGAGCCACAGGGTAAATAAAGATAGATTTAAGAAGTTTCTCAACTTCAAGCTTGATAGCAACTGCTTTAAGCGAGTGGACCGAACGAAGTCGTTTCGGGGCGGGTCTAGTGCCTGGGTATGTCTTAATCTTGTGTACAACAATGTCAGGTTCAATACCCAACATTTCTTCATAGCTCCATGCGAAGAGGTCATGAAATTCTTGAAAAAGAGACTTGCATGTGACAACTTCGTCGTTGGAACATGAAACTCCAAAATGCACATTTTCGACAACTCCGGGTTTAATGGATACATCGAGGGGGATGGTGGGTGAGATATTACTTAAGTTCTCTTCGTAGAACATATCGTGTGTAGACTCAGGAACCATAGAAATGATGAAACTGGTCGATGGAGTCGAGATCCATTGGTAACTCTCAATTGTGTGTTGTTCTAGGAAGTGAATTGAATGATGATGTCCATCATCCCAAGGGGTATATTCCATGGACATAACAAACATAATCATCTCTTCTGTAGGAAAAATGACACGGAATGGATCTGAATATGAATCGCCAAGAGAGAGAGTAGAGGGCGATGCTGATTGAATGGCTTGGTAAGTGGATTTGACTGGACTCAAGGGCATTTGATCACCGTAGCGAAGATAATCACTGGGTGCAGGTACTGCCCATAGGTCAGAAGACACGGGAGTTTTTCAAACGAAGGTGGATATCATGTTGATCGAGGCAACCAAAGGAGGTGGAACGTTGGGTGGTGGGATGGGGAAAGTACCCATCAGAGTGGAATATTTTATAAGACCCACACCGACATTCCCATATCTAGAGGGTATTTTTGCAATGAAAGGTACATTGCTGGTACGTGTATGAGAGTTAAAGAAGGCCAATTGGTCCACTGTAATTACTTTTCCCTAATGTGGGAAAAGTGCGACACAGAAAAGAGTGGACATAACTACATGCATGGAATCGATCCAGCTATGGCCAAGTAAAAGGTTTTAATCGAGAGGAGCATCAAAGACCTCAACTTCAACGTTGACCATTTCTCCTTCTAACGTAATAGGCAACAAAGGGAGGACACCGTAAGGCTTAAATCTAGAGCCATTAAAGGCTTTGAGCGTGTTGTGTGATTCATTTAAGGGAGGAGAGCCGATGGATTTCCAGCAGGCAATAGACATGACACACGTCGAGGCATCCTTAATCGAGAGGTCGCGGGCCCTTTAGGAGATAAGGGGGGTTTGCACCAAGATGTCGCACCTACAACTAAATTTTTGAAATCTCTATATTTTGTTTACCTTCTAACGATAGTTGACCATGTTAAACCTAAGTAATTCAATGATCGTTAAGAACTTTCAAATGGCTATTCGGGTTTTTTAAAGACCCACAAACTTCATCAGTATATCAAAAAATGTTCAAACTTCCAACGATCATTGAGCACATAAAATATGACTAGATCCAAGTCCTATGTTGTCAGTATATCAATGAGCCTGTGCATTTTGGTTGGTATATTAACAACATTTTGCATTGTCGTCGATAGGGAGACGCATGTTTTAACTATTGTCTATATATCCATGAAAGATCAAGTTTACGTTGTTATATTGACGACCATACTGTCAATGTTTCATCAAAACCTGCACATGATATCTATCTAAAGCAGGTACACACACAAATTATCAAGAAAGGAAGAGAGATTCAAAATGGAAGAATGAGAAAATATATTCACACTAATCCAATGAGTTGGTCAATGAATGAACGATTGATACATAGATGATGATCAATATGAACAATGAATGCGTGGAATACACTCATATATAGGACATAACATTCCATAAATAAGAAAATCAATCAAGCAGTTATCTTTCCTTAGGAATGCATGCATGCATAATAGTGATGGTCTAAATAGGAAGTCTTAAAATATAACTAGTCAGTTAACTCCCACTGACCTAGTGTGCCGAAAATAGAAATTTCTCCAACACCTCCCCTGAACATTGTTGAAACACACACTGACACTGAGAGGGTGGGGGGTGAATCAGTGTCTGGAAATTTTGACTTATTTTCACACTTTCATAGATTAATTGAATTAACTAAATAAGATGTATGTAGCTCAATTAATTTTCACAAACATGTCTAACACAAACTGTATTGAGTAGATAAAATATCTTTATTTTATTTATTTAACTTGAATGAATACAAATAAAACCAATCCTTTAATGTATTCAACTTCAACTAAATATGAGAGATCCAACTCTCTCATACAAGACCTAGCTTATAGTTCTCAAATCCAACTGAGAAATGAGGAATCCAATCCTCATAACAAGACCCAACTTGTTGATCTCAAGTCCAACTGAGATGTGAGGAATCTATCTAACCCTCATAAAAAGAATCATCTTGTAAACATGCACCAACCTGATAGAATGAACTTCCATTCAATCCAATATATATATATATATAGAGAGAGAGAGAGAGAGAGAGAGATATTCCACCAAGACACTTAGATTGACCACCACTTCTAGTTTAGATAGTATTTAAATAGGTATATGATTGAACCATTGTGTCTTTTTGACATGAACCATTGCACCTCTTCATTTAATTTTAACATAAATAATATTTTCCTTTTATTCATTAATTATTGTGTAAGTTTCTTAATTTAATTAGAAGACTAACCTTGATTCAAATTTTTTCCTCATGAGTTGATTATATATATGGATCGACTCATTATATCATTCCCATGCTTTTGTTGCATTCCCAAGTTTGCCAACAGATCATATTCGAGATTTTACATGCTCTCTGTATTGTTATGGTGTTAATCTCTGTCAAATTACTCTATAGGTCTTAAGCTATTTACACAAATGAATTATGTATGAGGCACTTCCTTCAACCCAATGTTCAAATGACCATGGGCTTATCCATTTAAGCATTTTTCCTAGCGCTTCTTATTTCATCCTTATTCCTCTATCATGAGACGAGAACCCATGACCAAATGCAAGTCCTGGCAGGCACTAATATGACGATTTCAACATTATAATCGAGAATAAAACAAATCGACAATCAAGACTTGATCTGTGGCTAAGTGGATGGTTTTCGTTCACTCCAGTACTTCGGTGATTTGTGACTCTGGACTTTTCAATATTCCAATTCTCTCAAAGCAAATTTTGTCAGAGTGTGTATCAACACTTCTCCATTAATAACCTTCACATGTCCAAGATCTAGGACCGTAGGCTTAGGCGAAAGGTAGCTCTTGATTTCTGGGTATTAGGCTATTCGTGAATTCGGGACTCCAGGTTACTCAAACTATGAATTAGTTCCATCCCTATGAAGGTATTACCTATAGAATAAGTCATAAAGTTGCGGAGACTGCTTTCTGTCAATTAACTCCTCATACTTACTCTATTCATCCACTATGCTTGATCAACGATTGAGAATGCTCCCGAAGTGGATCAACGTTTAGTGTTAATTAGCGATTCTGGCATTCAGTGATTAGTTGATAAAGGAAGCTTAGATATCCCCGAATTTAGTAACCTCAGAGTGACATGGATTTTTGACATCACTATTGACATGGAACTAGTTGATTAGTTTCCACATGTCACCTAGATTCATGACTTTCGTATACCTAAAGTGACAACTAGACCTTAACACTTGTCACCATATGATTGGGCCATGTTTCCTTGCTGACCTGGTCTTGCTGACGTGGATCTCCTAAAGTGTCATATGTATTTCTCCTTTGGATCATTAATATATATCAGATGGTCTAGTTTTCACCTAAATTCTTGATCCAATGACCCTCATTCACTTCGAGACTTCGGGGCTCTGACCTTCAGGTAAACTTACATGTTTCAGAATCCTTTTCAATGAAGTGGTCAGCATCAAATTTTGACCACCATTGGACCTGCCTATCCTCATCCAACGGTCACCATGCATTTCCCATATCAGATGGACCTCATTAACTTCGAGACTTCGGGGCTCAGGCCTTCAGGTGAACTTACATGTTTCATACTCTTTTTAGCTGAAGTGGTCAACACCAAAGTTAACCATTATTGGACCCACCTATCGTCATCCAACAGTCACCATGTATTTCCCATATCTGATGTCCCTTATTTATTTCGAGACTTCGGGGGTTTCAATACTTTGTGTCCTATGGGGTCCTCTTATCCTATCCTTCCACTTGGTTCTATCTGACGATCAGGATTAAAGGTATATTTACGGATAATGCTCTTAGGAGGGCATAAGGTAGAGTTGAACGTAGGTTTCTCAATCTAAAGTGGTCCAGACAGAGGATTAACTGATGCAGGACTAATGAAGGATGGTGATGGATTTGATAAAGTATCAATACCATTAGTGAATTTTCCTCAACTTATCCCAAATATCTCTCAAGTGGTTGGGCCTCTCCAAGGTTATATAAGGAGGCCTTCTCATGGTGAAAGGTACAATAGAAACTAGAGATTGATATCAAAATTATGATCCTATAAGTGATATGAACAGAAGAGATTGAAGATGTGACACTTATGATCTCATAAGTGAGATGTTATCAAATAAATCAGTGTATATTACTTGAACAAAGGGGTTGGACAAGGAGAACTGGAAGAAGTTGTTGCACCTTCATCAAAGGATTGTAAGTACTTTTACTTGTTCTCATTAATAATCAATGCTTTCCCTGTTTCTTTCAAACTTATGTTTGTTCCACATGAGTTTGTATTCATTAGATAGACCTATATTTGAGCTAATCTCAGTAGAATAGGAAGTCCATTGTATCTTTTTTGTTCTACAAGACCTATCATGGAGCTTAAGATCGAAGCTCAGCCAGGACTTTGCAAGGACAAATGTCGATAATAAGGTACATATCTTTCTTCTTCTCCTTCATATATTGGATTGATTAGACCTAAAAGGATTTTAGTGTCCATGTTAAGAACTTTTCTATCTTGGCCTTACGATTCTAGAGACCAAGAGGGAATCCACTTGTCTACAGGGGGATTCACCCATAACAGCCCCTTCCTTAGTGCTTACGTAGACTTAGTACTTTGGGTGCTAGCTCCTTTTCGCTAGTCCCTCTCCTTCACTCATCCTCTGGCTATGACCCAAGGATATTCTCCTGACGCTTCACAATTTCGGGCCTCAACTGCCTTGGGTGTATCTGGTCTCATTTTACATGAACTCCGAACTAATAGAGTTACCTGGAACCGGATCTACAGTTCGCGATCCCTCCGATAATCAATGGCCAAGATCTAGTCGCACTTCACACCTTCACGATTTCAAGATTCCTGACTCCTTGATACTCCAAATCCTCCGATCCATGAATATTTGAAGGAACTCACGGCTAGCAACTGCGTAACTTTTCCCAGATCTGACAGTCTGGAACGACCTCACTTCGTCTGAATGGATCTACAGTCCAGATGGACTTTAAGTTTCATAAATTTGGAAAGTTTTCTTCCTTCGCAAATGGAAACCTACGAACATGCAAAGTCTGAAAGACTTCGATGTGTAGCCTCCTCGCACCTTCTTGAGATATAATTGTTGTTTGTGACCATGATTCCTTTTGAAGGGATCTCAACTGTCACTTCGCACCCTTTAGCAGATATCTCCCTTTTTGTTGATTCTTTGTCACTGTCTCTCCTGAGCTTGACTCCTTCGCACTCCTGGCGAACTTGGAATCTTTGATGAAGTTTGGACATAGTGATTTATTCAAAAGAAATCTCTCTATGCACTCCTTGCATTTAGCAGTCTCTGTTTCTCAGCACTTAGTCGATTCTTGACCCTATGTACTTGTTTCAACACTCAGACTAAAGTTTCCCATCATCCCTTCTAAGCTTTCCCGAGTCATATCTAGACTCTGTCGACGCACTCCTTGCAGAAAATATGCACTCCTTGCATTTGATCTCTCAGAAGAGAAATGATTGAAACTTATCTATCATTTCATAGATTCATACATTCAACAATATAATCCATGCATTCATGAACACAAAAAATAACATAGAAGAGTTTAGAAACAACAAATCCACACACATTTGGATCAATTTTCCTTTGTTATTTTCATTTAATGTAAAAACAACTACAACTATGAAAACCAACAATTAAAATTCGACTATGTCCTAAAAAATTTCAACTATCCTACATTTTTAGCAACCTCATTTGGGTGTACCACACTTCTACTTATCCCAGAGGGCTCTATTTTCAATCAGTTCAAGAAAAATATTTGCAGGAAACACTAGCATTTAAGATTCATAAATGATTAAGAGGCGTGCTAAGGCCCTGAGTTGTATCTCCATGTGTGCTTGCTGACGATGCTCCTACATCATACTCCCCTGGAAAAAAATTCATGGACTCTTGTCCATGAGCTCTTGCACTGACTTTCCATGCTTCTGGATATCAGCTTCATTTACCCAACTGGCATATTCTATTGGATGTCTCTTCCACTTTACCAAATACTCAAGGTATGTCTTTCTCCTCGTCTTCTTGTCAATCCTCTGATAAATGTTCTTCTCCATCTGTGGCTTTTCTACTACAAGCATTTGCTTCTCCCACTAAATCTCTTTCTAATATTCTAATTCTTTCACATAGTCTTCCCTGTAAGGATACATGTATGAAATGTTGAATATGGGTGATATACCCACATCCTCTGGTAGCTCTATCTCATAAGCATTGGCACCAAAAAATTTTAGGATCTTGCATGGTCCTATATTTTCAGCTTCATCTTGTTATATGTCCCTGTTGGGAACCTTTCCTTCCTTAGGTGTGTTAAGACTTGATCTCCAACCTCAAACTGAAATTATCTCCTATGCTAATTAAATTTGCGTTTATATTCTACATTTATGTTCTGTAGCTGCTCCTTGATCTAATTATGAAGCTTCTTCATTTTTGCAGCGAATTCTTCTTCTCTAGTGCTTATGAATTCACTCTACTCCAGATATCTCAATTATAATACTCCCCTTGGCTTCATTCCATACACTATCTAGAATGGACTCTTTCCTGTACTTTTGTTCATTGAGTCATTGTATGAAAACTCTTCTTGTGACATAATTTGATCCCACTGGATATGATGTTCAGTGACCAAGATTCTCAATAAATATCCTAAACTTCTATTTACCACCTCAGTTTGTCCATCCATTTGAGGGTGATATGTTGAACCAAAATAAATTTATATCCCCAACTTCTTCCATAATGTTCTCAACAAATTTTGTGTCCCAATTCGAGACAATACTCCTCGGCAATCCATGAAGTCTCACAAATTCCTTGAAAAACAAATTTGCAACATGTGTTGCATCACTATTCTTCTGGAATGGGATAAAGTGTGCCATATTTGAGAATCTATCAACTACAAAAAATATGGAATCACTTCCCCTTTGGGTTCTTGGCAATCCCAACACAAAATCCATGCTTATTGCATCCTAAGGCCTATCTGGAATAGGCAATGGATGATACAATCCAATGTTATATTTCTTTCCTTTTTCATATGGGTAAATATTATATTTGTTCACAAATTTCTTTACCTATGCTCTCATACCTACCCAATAGTATGAATTGTTCAATTGTGAAAATGTCTTGTCATGGCCAAAATGTCCTTCCAGACCTCCACTGTTTTTTTCTTTCAGCATATTTTCTCTCATTGAGCACCTTGGTATGCACAACTCGCAACCCTTAAAGAACAATCCATATTGAATCATATATTATGTCCATTTTATTTTGTCTCTGAGAACATGATTTGCACATGCTTCATATGCTTCTTGAAAATATGGATCATCATGATACATATCCTTAAGGTGTTCAAACCCCAAGGTCTTCACTTGAAATTCCTATAGAATCAAACATCTTCTTCTCAATGCATCAACAACCTTGTTAGAATTACCATAAATATGTTTAATGAAAAAAGTAAAATTTTGCATAAACTCTATCCACTTAGCATGTCTTTGATTCAACTTCTCCTTTCTGGTTATGAATTGTAAAGCCTAATTATCGTTGTACAAAACAAATTCCTTTGGTACAATATAGTGCCTCCATTTCTTCAAGGCTTGAATTATTGTGTAAAATTACTTATCATATGTGGAGTATTTCCTTTTATTCTCATTCAACTTATCACTAAAATATGAAACATGCCTATTATCTTGGCTCAAGACCACTCCAATTGCAACTCCACTTGCATCACATCTCACTTGAAATGTTTTCTCGAAATTCAGAAAGACTAGAATTGGTTGTTCTGTTATCTTCTCCTTCAATATATTGAAGTTTTTCTCAACCTCTTTGTTCGTGCTCGAATCGTCGCCGGGTGAGCAAAAATGGGAGCACTGGCATGCCCTGTTGGGCTTGGCAAGGCAGAACAGGATGCTGTGGAGCAAAAGGGGTTAACAAAAAACAAAACTACATACAATCTAACTAACAGTTGAAAGCAAATAACAATTCGAAAATAAACAAAAACATCAAACATGAGACAAGGGAGTCATCAATGGTTCCAGGCTTGATCTATTAGCGAAACCAGAGCACACGCTGAAGACAGAGATAGGGGTTCCCTCTCCCTCCAGCGGAA
>SNQJ01S0274065.1:0-11537 GCA_010110895.2 Picea sitchensis | reverse complement strand
GAATTGTTTAAGCTACAAGGCACACAATTGCATTTCAGCTCAGCTTATCATCCCCAAACGGATGGTCAAACAGAAGTTGTCAACAAGTGTTTGGAAACATATCTGAGGTGCTTTGCCTCTTAAAAACAACACCAGTGGGTTCAATGGTTACCCCTCACCGAATGGTGGTACAACACTACATACCATATAGCCACTCGCATGACTCCCTTTGAAGCAGTATACAGACAGAAGCCACCTTCAGTTCTCTCATACTTACCAGGTACCTCGAAGGCCCAGGCAGTTGACCAAACACTTACCATTCGAGAGGCCATCCTTCATACCCTTAAAGAGAACTTGGTCATGGCATAGAATAGAATGAAGTAGCAAGCAGATCAAGGTCGCTCTAAACGTCAATTTGCAGAAGGGGATCAGGTGTTTCTGAGACTGCAACCATATAAGAAAACTTCCCTCAAGGATGAGCATTGTCAGAAGCTAGCACCCAAATTCTATGGCCCTTACACAGTTCTCAAGCATGTGGGACAAGTCACATATCAGTTAGCTCTGCCTAGTCAGTCGAAGATACACCCTGTTTTTCATGTTTCATGCTCGAAGAAGGTGTTTGGAACCAGGTGCCAAATTCAAACTAACCTTCCAGAGTTAGCTGAAGAAGGCTCCATTTGGCTACAACCAGAAGCATTTTTGGACCAGCGTGAGTGTTTCCTGTGTCAAAGAACCATCAGGGAAGTTTTAGTACAGTGGAAAGGCATGACTCCAACAGATGCCACTTGGGAACCAGCTACCATTCTGCAGCGGTTTCCACATCTCAAGCCTTGAGGACAAGGCTGTTTTTAAGGGGGCAGACATGTTAAGGTCCTAACCCGCACATAGGTAGATCAATGTATTTGTATGTAATAAAAGTCAATATTAATAAGGCCTTTCAATAAAACAGAGTAAGGTGGATGTAAGAATACCTAATAGAAGCTTCTGCTTCTAGAAGGATCTTCCTCTAGATGCTTCTCTTAATAGACATATTTAGTATAAATAAGAGGTGAGGGTATGAGAACCCTATCTTGGAGATTATTTTAATAGAGCGCTGCTCTACTGGAGGTTGCCCCCTCAAAGAGGCCTATGAACATTGCTATCTGAATCAAAGTGCTATTTTTTTTTCTATTTCATATATCATTTTTGTGTATTGTGAAGATTATGTTGGATATTTTACTGTCATTCTGTCATTTCTAGCATTTCATTTATGTTCTGCATATTTTATATATCTGGTATCTTGCACTGAATGTCACCTCAATACCTCTATCCTGGAGGGTGTAAACTAAAATCAAATTCTTCTTCAACCCAAGGGGATAGAGAACATCCCTGAACGATATAGGTGGCATGTTATGTCTCTAAAAGGTAACTGTGCCAACCCTAGAAACTCTAACCAATGTGTCATATCCAAGAGAAATATCTATCCTAACCTCGGTGTCTCTGAGATCAGTCAAGTGCTGATACAACCCCCCTCCCCTTCGAGGTTCTATGAGCTCCCGATCTCTGGACCGTTCCAAGTGTCTAGTCAAATTGACTCTACAGGCTCCAGAATGAACCCAAAAATTATACACATACCCCTTTTATTCCTTTGGCATAGGTCTTATGATACCCACACCTTTTTCCTGCGCATTCTAGTGCTCTTCAATTCACGCACTCTAGCTTGTAATATACCAGATATAAAATGTATGCAAAACAAAAATAAAATGCTAGAAATGGCAGAATAACAACAATATAACCAAAACATTCACCACAATAACACTAAAATGACAAGAGAATAATAACATAAATACCACTTTGAATATGAAAGAAATTTTCACAGGCCTCTTTGAGGGGGAAACCTCCAGTTGAGAAGAGATCTATTACAATAATATCCAAGATAGGGTTCTCATACCATCGACTCCTATTTATACTAAAACGAAGCATCTAGAGGAAGATCCTTCTAGAAGCAAAAGCTTCTATTAGGTCTTCTTACATTTGCTTTATTCTATTTTATTGAAAGGACTTATTAATATTGACCTTTATTACATCTGAATATATTGTTCTACCTATGTGTGGGTTAGGACCCTAACATGTCCACCCCCTTAAAAAGAACCTTGTCCTCAAGGCTTGAGATGAGGAAATTGTTGCAGAATGGTAGCTAGTTCCCAAGTGGCATTTGTTGGAGTTGTATCTTTCCACTGGACTAGCACTTCCTTGATAGTTCTCTAATGTAGGCAATGCTCATGTTGGTCCAAAACTACTTCTGGATGTAGCCAAATAGATCCTTCTTCAGCTAGCTCTGGAAAGTTGGTTTGAATTTGGCACTTAGCTCCAATCACCTTCTTTAAGCATGAAACATGAAAAATAGGATGTAGCTTCGAATGGTTGGGCAAGGCTAACTGATAGGCTACTTGTCCAACATGCTTGAGAATGGTATAAGGACCATAAAATTTGGGTGTTATCTTTTGACAATGCTCGGCCTTGAGGGAAGTTTTCTTCTAAGGTTGCAGACGAAGAAACACCCGATCCCCTTCTACAAATTGACGTTCAAAGTGACCTTGATATTCTTGTTGCTTCATGTGATTCTGTGCCATGACCAAATTTTCTTTGAGTGTTAGGAGAACACCATACCAGAATTTGGCCAAGTCATTTGTAATGCTATATAAACAAAAATAATGTTCCATTTGGGTTATCCAACCAACGGGGTCCGAGCCATCAAATTTAGTCACATCCACCCAAGGAAGGCATAGGTCACGTTGAAAGTGATGGTTCTGAAAGTTGTTGGAATGAGAGGAATGGTCACCTTCAGGATGTGGAGGTGAGGAAGAGGAAGGTTTATCTATAGAGATATGCAGTTTGGTGAAGAGTACCAAAAAGACTGATTTAAGCTGGGTGGTGAGGTCTTGTTTGATTTCCTCCATTGAGGACTGCATGGTTGTATTGATGGCTGCAACATTGGCACTGAGTTGTTTTAGTTCTTGTTGGGTTTCGATGAGACCAGATTGTTAGTTGTTGAAGCGAGCTTCCAAGTCTTGGCTATGGGTATGGGCCATGAGGATGGGGGAACTGAAAAGGAGCGGGCGGGGTCAATTTTTTTTTCAAAAAATGATATGGATGAATGTGATAAGGGCAAAGAGATGAATCCAATGGAATTGGTTTCAAATAATGGTGAAAAAATTTCCAGACTCTGAGTTATACTCCGGTCTGAAAAATAATGCAAAGAGGAAATTCCCAAATGCTTAACCATAAAGAAATGTGTATTTACTTGGCAACTCAAACACAGTTGCATGGAAATAGATCCTTTCTGTTTTAATTTTTTTATGTTTCTTTCCCCAAGGGTTAGGTATTCAAGGGTTCTACGGACAAGGATTTTCCCTATGCTATAGCTCTCTGATATACATGCGAGGTCCAACAGTAGTACTCGGCCCAATATCTCAGGGCACTAACTAAGGAGGATAGATCGTACCCTTAGATGTACTACCCGACTACCCGGGTACTAGAGAGTATCTTCCCGAGTGATTTTCTCGGTGACACTATAGCATTCAAGTGGTTGATCAGTTTATCTAAAGAGGGCTTCAAGTAATCTAGGTCGATCTGTACACAAGCGTTTTCTGATGCGCTACCACTTGAAGGGGTACCAACAGGGGTTACAAGGGTAGCCAATAGATGTGATCTTAAGTACCACTTGTATTTCCAGCATGTATGAATCCCTCAATCATGGTTTTATGCATGTAACGACATATCTTTGTGGCTTAAAGATGCTGGAATACATCTCTACCCTAAAAAAAAATTAACCCACACTTTCTACCAAGGAAAGTGATCTGATACCAATTGTAATATACTAGATATAAAATGTATGCACAACATAAATGAAATGCTAGAAATGGCGGAATAACAACAATATAACCAGAGCATTCACCACAATAGCACTAAAATGACAAGCGAATAATAACATAAATAGCAATTTGAATCTAAAAGCAATGTTCATGGGCCTATTCTAGGGGTAAACCTCCAGTTGAGAAGATCTCTATTACAATAATATCCAATATAGGGTTCTCATACCCTCAACTCCTATTTATACTAAAAAGAAGCATCTAGAGGAAGATCCTTCTAAAAGCGGAAGCTTCTATTACGTCTTCTTACATTCACTTTATTCTATTTTATTGAAAGGCCTTATTAATATTGACCTTTATTACATCCAAATATATTGTTCTACCTATGTGTGGGTTAGGACCCTAACATAGCTCCTCTTTACTAGCCCCTTCCTTCAAACGACCTTGGGTTGTGCCCTTGTGATAATGCACGATTGTGGGTGGGGGTGAGAGTGGTTTTATACCAACCCACCTTTTGCCTCGCAATCCTCCTCGTGCTACCATGAATATCCTTGTCAAAACCGTGGTTGAAATCACGGCCCACTCAAGGAATGTTAACACCCGATCTTGTCCTGGCCCCGCTATCCTTCTCGATCATCGATCTCACGATCCTTTGGCGTTTCCTGTGATCAATGACTATTATCGATTCCATTCCACTCTTCTTTCCTTCTTTCACATGTCTCCATAGCTCTATACGATCTATCGACACGTAGTCCTGTTTGAATCAATGATTTTTGTTGAATCCACTTTTCTGGCCTCTGGGAGTTTCAATTCTCAAACTCCACCCTCCTCTGCATGAAAATATTCTAGATTGGAAGATCTCCTGACACATATATCCCCAATCAACATTTGTTCTCTCGCTTCGGGTCCGTGACCTCCTTGACTAGATCAACAGTCCTGGAATCCTCCTCTCGATCAATGGTTGAGATCCTCTTTGGATTCCAAGCTTTCGAGGTCTCAAATCTCAACCCTTTTCCTTCTCCCCAAATATGCGGAATCCTGCCACATGTCCTCTTCAATCTGATGAATATGAATCGCTCTAGAACTTTACCCGGAGTTCACATATTCCTGCCACGTCTCCTCTCCTGTTCTGATGGATCAGATTCACTTCAGGTGATCTGACAGCTTAGAATATATATGGTCTTCGACGCTTCGGCTCTTCGGGTCCCTAGCACTTTGGCTCTTTGGCTCCCCAGTGCTTCAGCTCTTGGGTGCTTCAGGCTTTGGCTATTTCAGTTCTCAAAACCGAAACTCCAGTGTAACTTTCCTTGGAGCTCACGATCTAGCGACAAGTGTCCCCTCACATTTCGACAACTCTCAGCTCTTCAGCTCTTCAGGTTTTGGTTGTTTCAACTCTTCAACCTCTGCCTCCTTCTGGATCTCCCAGCCTATTGATGCATATCCCTTCTATATCTAATGGTCCATATTCTCCTTTCATGAAATAGGATTTCATGAGTTGTGAATTCCAAGTCACAACTTCCTTCACATCACCGACTTCTAAAATTTCGATATTTCGGAGCGCTCAAAATTGTCAGCTCGCGCTCGTTTGAATCTAACCATCTAGATCTTGTCGGGATTTCGCATTTCATGAAATCAAATACTTTTCACCTCCATTCTCCCAATCCTCGAAATGTCGAAATTATTCCTGGACAATCAATGGTCTAGATCTCTCCTCAATCAATGACTAGGATCTTTTCACGATTTTGTGTTTCATGAGTTTCATGAATTTTCCATTTGACTTCATTGAATCATGAGTCAGTGAAGTTTTTATCACTCGCTATGCGTCCTTTCTGATGATGTTAGGATTTCATGATTTTTCAAGACCCTCTCTCCTGTACACTCCAAAGAGTTAAAACCCATGCACATTACTCTGGATCCAATGGTTGTTGATCCACGTGCTCAGATATGACGGAGAAGATATGTTTCCCCTGTGCTTGTTTCTCCTCTACCTGGATGTAGATCTAATAGTCCAGGTTCTTCTCCATAACTGATCAGATGGTTGTTGTCGCTCGTCCTCCTGAGATTTCACCTTTTCCTGACTTAGAATATTTTGTCAATGTTAGAAAGGTCCCAGCCTTTGAACTTCTTCCCACTGACCCAACTCTTGGTCTCGCATCTCTCTTGTAGCATTATCCCTCCTTTGAGATTTCAGACTTAGAATAATTCTGACTCTTTCGCAACCTCTGCGCTATCCCATCTAAGCTTGAACTCCTTGAAGGTTTCGATCCCCCACACACACCTTGCGTTCTTTGGATTTTGTTAAACTCAGATCTGAAGGATTTATTGAACAAGAAATACTTCTCGCCCTCCTATCATCCTTCTTCTCATTGCACTCCTTGCAGAGCTTCTCCTCACAGAGTATTTAGTAACTCTATTTCTCCCAAACTCGACACAGAGTTCTTCTATGTACACTTTCACTGGCTCAATGCCCACTTGGTAGAGCTTCGATAGAGTTCTCAACAACTATGTTTCTTTGTGCTTCTTTCACACAGTCCTCCCTCTAAGGTATTCAGTAACCTTGAGGTTCCTCTTGATCTTGTGATCACTCTGGTGCACCCTCCTGGCATGTTCTTTTCTGACTTTGCAAAGATCAGATGCGCACTCCTTGCGCTAGCTACAGAAGCTCCAATGTTCTGTTGTGCACTCCTTCCATAGCCTAAAAAATCTAGAGCGATATTATGAGACTCAATGAACATAAATTAAATCTATCTTCCTACTGTAAATAAATCTTATCATATATCTACATCAATCATTCATGAAACACATAAACACCCGATATGCAGGAAAAACTAATTTTCTATTATCTCTGTGTGTCTATACAGATGTTTACAAAATTAGAATGTAACAAAGTCTCAGTTCTCTCAATCTCTCTCTCTCATAACTATTCTACCTCCTCGGGCCTCTCTACTGAGACCTCTCTATTATTCTCTACCTATATGCCTTATGAAATCAGATACAAGATCCCCTTACAAAACATGGCTCCACAAACTTATCCTCTCCACCCCCTTAGTGCTATCACTATCTGAGTTACAACACCATACTTCTACGGCTACATTCCATAAATGGTCATCCAGACCTAAATACGATCTGGGCCTTCTACATGCAACCATTAAAGGAAACCCTACCCACCACCCATACAAAGGCATGGTCTGGCATTTATTATCCTTACAACAAAAAAATCCGTATAGGATCATATTTTGAATTTTAAAAATGGGAGGGTTGGCGCCTCTCCCTTTCTCCATTGTGCGTTTACGTGTTGGCTTGCTGGCACATTTTCTGATGTGGAGTGATGCTCCTACATCATACTCCCCTGCTAGGAAAAACAAGAGCTCCTACTCATGAGCTCATCTTCTCCAGTGTTGAAATCCACGTGGATCCCAAATTCTCTTCTCGAGTTGTCCTCTTGCTCCTTTCCAACTATGTTGTTATTTTTGCTACTTCTTCTTCCTCTTCTTTTTCTTCCTTGCTGCTATGGAAGGATCTTTTTTTTCAGCTCTCCTTTGTTGACTGCTTCTGCTAACCTCAACATCAGCTTCTTGATCTCTTCTTCTATTCTATCCAATTGCTCCAGTGGTTGGATCTTCTTATGCAGTCTTATCTATTGTAACTCTTCCTTCTTATCAGTGGGTAGATCTACTTGATCTCCCATGTTGTCTTTATCTCCCCTTGTGGCATTGATTTGCCACTCTACTATAGATTCCAGTCCTACAGTCTCATCACTAAGTTGTTGCTCGGTTTCTTCTTGTCCTGCCATGCTTCCAACTCCTTCCACCCGTTTCTCTAGCTGGTGTGCTCCTCTATATGTCTCCAAATTGACCTATTGGATGTGTAAGATTTGCACCATTACTGTTCTCTCTAGGGCTTCTAGTTTTGCATACAGATCATCAAAGTCCATGTTGTTTGATTCCTCTTCTTTTGTAAGCTCTAATGCTACAGTCATCTCTTGTTCGACTTCTTGGTTGAAAATTTTGATCAATTCGGTTGAATTATGTTCTCCTTCTGCTGGGGTAGACATCAGTGTTTGCTCCATTTCTTCCTCTCTGACAGTTTCTATTAATTGTTTTTATTCTTTTGTTTCACTTTAATCATGTGCATTGGCCTGTACCTAGTTGTTTGGTAGGAATATCTTTATCCCTCCAATAATCAGAATGCTCCTCTGATCCTCCTCCTGGATGGTGAAAGTTATTAACTTTTCATCATCTTCATTCATGTGGTCTACAAATCCACATGAATATCCATCTATCAACGCTCCTTGTTGACATGAACTCAGTCTTGAGCTCCTAAGACTTTCAGACAGTCTTATTTCTTTCTTCCTGACTACCTGGCAGTCTATGAGATCAATTGATCCCATATTGTTTCCCACTTGTCAATCTGAACCTTCAGCACTGCTCCCCTAGCAGTACTCCAGACCTCCACCTGGTCTCTTTCCATTTCCCACTTGGAAACTTGAAAGTCCATTTCCTCTCACCTGGCAGTTTATGAGATCTTCATCCGATCTCTTCTCCTCCTTGTCGTTGAGGTTTCTCCCAGTTTTTGGTTCATAGATGTGATTTAGTTCCTCCTTTGTGTCATTGAGGTTTTGAGTATGCCTTAGCCACCTTTTCATCAACTTCATTGTTCCTTGGCAAAAAATTTCTAAACAGGCCATTTCACCTTCTTCTTCATTGGCCATTCATATACCCAATTCACTTTCGCATCCTACTGCATTTCAAATGCGAGCTTCTCCATTTTTTCTCTTATATCATTGAACTCCAAATCCATATCTGGATTGTTCTTCTTTTTCTGGTCTCCTCTCCAATCATGCTCATGGCCTTCAGTAGCCATTTCCACCTTTTACCTTCCTTCCTGGAAAGTCTATGGATTACTCTACATCTGTGAGCATATCCATCTTCTCCCACAACTCACCCGTTGTTTAAATTTTTTATGCTATGTCCATGAAAAAACCTTCTCATAAAGCATCAAGACTCTGCCCACATTTCACCTATTGTACACAGGAAAAATCATGTTTATGATACCACCTGATGTTATCAAGTCATCTCCTTTCACTATCTCTCCCTTGTCTATTGTTTGTAATCAAGGCTTGGTCTTCTGATTACCTTTGTTTCCTACGGAAATCAATTATGTGCTCTGATACCACCTAATGTAGCCTCCCTCCCCTTCGGGGTTTTGTGATCTCCAAGTCTTTGGATCATTCCAAGTGTCGAGTTGGATTGACTCTGTGGGCTCCTGAATGAACCAAAAAAATATACAAGCCCCTTTTCTTCCTTTGGCGTAGGTCCTGTGATACCCACACCTTCTGTCTATGAATTCCAATGCTCTTCAGCTCATGGGCATTAGCTCCTCTTTACTAGCTTGTTCCTTCATATGACCCTGGGTTGTGCCCTTGTGCTAATGCATGATTGCAGTCATGGGCAAGAGTGGTTTTATACCAACCCGCTTTTCTCCCCGCAATCCTCCTCATCCTACCATGTATCTCCTTGTCAAAACCATGGTTGAAATTGTGTCCTGCTCAAGGATTGTTAATGCCCGATCTTGTCCTGGCCCCACAATAGTTCTTGATCGTCGATCTCACAATCCTTTGACGCTTCCTATGATTGACAACTATTATCGATCTTCATTCCACTCTTCTTTCCTCCTTCCATATGTCTCCACATATCTCTACGATCTGCTGAAATGTAGTCCTGTTCAAATCAATGGTCGCTGTTGACTCTGCCTTTTTGGCCTCTGAGAGTTTCAATTCTCAAAATCCACTCTCCTCTTTGTGAAAATATTCTGGAGTGCAAGATATGTGGACATGTATATCCCCAATCAATGATTGTTCTCTCGCTTCGGGTCCTTGACCTCATTGACCATATCAATAGTTCTGGAATCCTCCTCTTGATCAATGGTTGAGATCCTCTTCATATTTAGGGCATATGAGGTCTCAAATATCAACCCTTTTCATTCTCCCCAAATACACAGAATCCTACCACATGTCCTCTTAAATCTGATAGCTATGAATCACTCTGGAACTTTACCCAAAGTTCACAGATTTACATCACGTATCCTCTCCTGGTCTGACAACTCAGATTCACTTTAGGTGATATAATGACTCAGAATATCTCTAGTTCTTGGCGCTTCGGCTCTTCAGCTCCCTGGCACTTTCGCTCCCTGATGCTTTAGCTCTTCGGCGCTTCATTCTTTGGCTATTTCAGTTCTCAAAACTGAAACTCTAGCATGAATTTCCCAGGAGCTCATGATTTGGCGATAAGTGTCCCCTCCTAGATCGACAACTCTCGGCTCTTTATCTCTCTGAGCTTTGGTTGTTTCAACTCTTCAACCTCTGTCTCCTTCTGGATCTCCTGGCCCATTGACATGTATCCCTTCTAGAACCAACTATCCATATTCTGCTTTCGCGAATCGAGATTTCACAACTTGCGACTTCCAAGTCACAACTTCCTTCACATCCCCGACTTCTAAAATTATGATATTTCACAGCACTCAAATCTGACGACTCACGCTCCTATGGATCTAATGGTCCAGATCTCGTTGAGATTTCAACGTTTTGTAAAATAAAATACTTTTCACCTCCGTTCTCCCAATCCCCAAAATGCCAAAATTCTTCCTGGACATTCAATGGTCCAGATCTCTCCTCAATCAATGTCTAGGATCTTTTGCAATTTTGCACTTCGCGAGTTTCCCAAATTTTCCCTTTGACTTCTTTGAATCATGAGTTGGATAAATGTTTATCGCTCACCACACATCGTTTCCGATGGATGGTTCTGATGATGTAGGGATTTTGCAATTTTTCAAAACCCTCTCTCCTGTACACTCCAAAGAGTTAAAACCCATACACATTACTCTGGATCCAATGGTTGTTGATCCACGTGCTCATATATGAAGGCTGAGATATTCTTCCATTTGCTCATTTCTCCTCTATCTGGATGTATATCTAATGGTCCAGGTTCTTCTCCACAACTGATCAGACGATTATTGTCTCTCCTCCTCCTAAGCTTTCACCTTCTCCTCACTTATAATATTTTGTCAATGTTCGAAAGCTATCAGCCTCTGAACTCCTTCCCGCAGACCCAACTCTTGGTCTTGCTTCACTCTTGTAGAATTATCCCTCCTTTGAGATTTTGAAATTAGAATAAGTCTAACTCTTTCACAACCTCTGTGTTATCCCTTCTGAGCATGACCTCCTCGAAGGTATCGATCCCCCACACACAACTTGTGTTCGTAGGATTTAGTTAAACTCAGATCCGAAGGATTTCTTGAACAAGAAATACTTCTCTCCCTCCTAGCATCCTTCTTCTTAATGCAATCCTTGCAGAGCTTCTCCTCACAAATTATTCAGTAACTCTATGTCTCCCAAACTCGACATGGATTTCTTCTGTGTACATTTGCATTGGCTCAATTCCCACTTAGAAGAGATTTGACAGAGTTCTCAGTAACTTTGTTTCTCTGTGCTTCTTTCACACAGTCCCCCTTCTAAGGTATTCAGTAACCTTGGGGTTCCTCTTGATCTTGTGATTGCTCTAGTGCACCCTCCTTGCACGTTCTTTTTTGACTCCATGGACTTCATATGTGCACTCCTTGCATTGGCTAAAAAACCTTAAATGTTTTGTTGTGGGGTGGAATCACGAAGGTGGGTTACACTTTCGTGACAATCTGGTCTCCAAAATTTCG
>SNQJ01S0274064.1:0-11537 GCA_010110895.2 Picea sitchensis | reverse complement strand
TTAAAATAGAGATAAGGAAGCAGTTCTATCCATTAGGGTATTTACATAAAGCAATGATGGAATGGAAAACTTTGAGGTAAAGTAAAGGTCAAACTGTACAAAGTTTCATAGAATAATTTAGGAAGAAATATCTAGCATTGAACATTCCTTTGGATTCTTATGAAACTTTAATGAAGTATATTGGCGCACTTCACAGTTATATTCATCATACTTTGCTCTTGTTTAACCCCACTAGTCTTAATGAACTTTGTGTGCAAGCCATTCACATTGAGAACAAGGGGAAACATGTCCAAGAAGATCCCACAAAGAAACCTTCCAATTTCCCACAAAAGACTTTCAAGAAATTCAAAAGGAAGGACAAGAAGGCCGCTACAATAACAAGAGGAGGAAAACCATCTTTCACTCATTGCAAGAAACGAGGTCACGATGAATAACATTGTTGGAAATTGCATCCAGAAAAGAAACTGAAACAATTCGGTGGAAATGGGAAGACAAAGACTGTTTCTACAGTGCAGAAAGATCTTGGTTTTGATTTAGGAGATGAGGGAAGGATCATAGCGGTTGGACTACAAGGTAAAGATTATCTTCATGCTAGTTCATGTTTCAATGATGAATCTTATATTGATGAACGAAAGGGGAATGAGTTATTTCATATAAGAGTTGTATCTAAACATACTAAGATTGATACATTATTCGATCTGGGTTCCCAAGTAAATCTAATATCTTAAGAACATGTCAAGAAGATGGGTCTTGTAACGAAACCACATCCAAAGACTTACCCTCTTGGTTGGGTATGTGATAAAGAAAAAATTAATGTCACCAAACAATTTAGGGTCAGATTTTCTATTGCTTCCAAGTTGATTGATGAAGTGGATTTGGATGTTGTACCACTTGATATATGTGGCATATTGTTGGGGAGTACTTATCTTTATCATAGAAAATAATTCTTCTTTCATCATGAGAATAGATACCACCTTACTAAAGGGGTATTTGAATATATTGTTAGATCTCACAACACGAGGGTAAATACAATACTTGTTAATGCAGGGAAAATGAAAATACTTATAAACACTAATAAGATATATGTACTCATGGTCGTAAAAGAGAAAGATGTCGGGATATTCGATGCTTTCCAAGGATGTGATCCATCTCATAAACATGAATTAATTGATATTGTTTCTAAGTATGATGATATTTTTTAGGAACTAGATGGATTACCTCCTAAGAGGTAAATCCGACATGAGATACATCTTCAATAGGATTCTCCTCTTCCTAATGTGGGCATGTACATGATGTCAGTTGTGGAGATGACAGATATCAAGAAGTAGGTACATGGATTATTGGATCAAGGGGTCATCAGGTCTAGTTCATCTCCTTGTGCTTCTCTGATCATGATGGTGCCAAATAAAGATGGAACATGGCGATGTGTGTCAATTACCAGGCTTTAAATAAAATCACGGTGAAAAATCGATACCCTTTTCCTTGCATAGATGGTTTACTTGATCAATTAATGAATGTTTTTTTTTCACTAAGTTTAATTTGCGCAATGGATATCATCAAATTAGGGTCACAGAATAGGATGCAGGGAAGACTTCCTTTAAAACCAAACAAGTATTGTTTGAGTGGTTAGTTATGTAATTTGGGCTTTGTAATGCTCTGACAACTTTCATGCGTGTGATGAATGATGTATTCAGGCCTTTCCTATATGACTTTGTGATTGTGTATTTAGACGAAATTTTTATTTTTAGCAAGGCATGGGATGAACATGTAAGGCATGTAAAGCAGGTATTGGATACTTTTCAAAGGGAAAAGTTGTATATAAAAATTTCTAAATGTGAATTTGACAAGACTGCACTTGTAAACTTAGGTCATATCGTAGGAGGAGGACAATTGAATATTGATCCTTCCAAAATTGATGTAATTGTAAATTGGCCTGAGACAAAAAGTGTGACCAATATCTAGAGCTTCTTGGGTGCAGTCTAGTATTGGAGGAGGTTCATTTCAAACTTCTCCTTTATAGCAGCTCCTATGCATTCCTTAAGCAGTGTGAAGAACACTTTTCAGTGGGAAGGAAAGCAACAAAAATCTTTCGACACTTTGAAGGAGAAGATCAGTACCACACTAGTATTAGCACTGTCGAATCTTCAACAACCTTTTGAGATCAAGACAAATGCCAACAGATATGCCATGGGTGCAGTATTGATGCAATATCGTAAGCCTATATGTTACCACTCTGAGACTTTTAACCAAGATGTTGTTAAATATCTTACATATGATAAAAAGTTGTATGCGTTATTTTAGAGCGTAAAGAAATGGAAGCACTACTTGTGGGGGAAGGAAACCATCATACATACATATCACTAGCCCTTACAGTATCTTCAAGCACAGACCAAACTGCAACAATCTCGGCACTACAGATGGATGGGTTTTCTACAGCAATTTCATTTGGTAATCAACTACAAGAAGGGTACAAGTAACAAGGTAGTCGATATGCTTTATAGACCTCCTATTGTTGCTTCTATTAGTTTGAAGAATACTTATTTATATCATGATATCTATGTAGAACAATATGCCATCGATGAATATTTTAAAGAAGTATATGAGAAGCTAACCCATGGTGCACAGGTAGAGAACTGTTGTTTGTAGGGAAAATTACTCTATCATCTTGGGAAGCTATGTATTCCTACAAGTGAACGAGTCCATGTAATACAAAAGGCTCACACTTCTCTTGTGTCTAGGCATTTTGGGGTAGGAAAAACTATGTCTCATTTGCAGAGGTTTTGTTACTGGCCTCAAATGAAAGCAATTGTAACTAAATATGTAAAGAGGTGTGTGATTTGTTCTACTGGTAAGCCCACTAATAGAAAATTGGGGCTTTACTCACCACTTCATGTTCCATCCCATCCATGGGAAAGAATTTCCATGGATTTTGTAGGGGGTTTACCAATGACCAAAGGGGGTCATGACTATTTGTATGTTGTAGTGAATAGGTTCAACAAGATGTGTATATTGATTCCATGTAAAAAGAAAATCATTGTTGAGCATACTGCTAATCTCTTCTTTCAATATGTTTGGTGTCACTTTGGGTTACCCACATCCATTGTCCCAGATCAAAATACTTTATTCCTTGTGGATTTTTGGACTAGCTTGTGGAGAATGATGGACACCAAATTGAACAGGAGCACTACTTTCCATCCACAGACCGATAGACAAACAGATGTGGTAAAAAAAAAAGTGGTACTTTTTCTTTGAGGCTACTGCAACAGGCATCCTAAGTTATGGGATGAACAAATACCCTATGTACAACATGATTATAACCGAGCTTTACATTCATCCACTCAGAGTTCACCTTTTGAGACATGTTTTGGGTACCTACCAAAGGTTCGTTTGGACTTGATGTATGGGAGAGATGCTGATATGAATGAAGAGAGAACAAAGGATAAAGCCTACAAGTTCATCCAAAGGATCCATTAGATACATCAGGAAGTCAGGGAACAATTGGAGAAGAGTCAAGCACATTATAAATCTCGGCATGACAAGCACAAGGTTGATCATCAGTTCCAGGTTGGAGACCGGTTATGGCTTCACATAAAAAATGAACAATTGAATGGTGAAGGCAAGAAACTCAAGCCCATCCGATATGGACCCTTCACTATCCTAGAGAAAAGAGACACTAATGATTTTAATTTAGATCTTCCACCTTATATGAAAATTTACTTTGTTGTGAACGCAGAGAACTTGAAACTTTTTGAGCCTCCCATAATCATGGATCAGGATGAGGAAGTTTCAATACCTTCAGTTGATGAGTTTGCACTTGAGTACTTGGATGAGTTACAGGAAGATATCATCTTGGACAGAAGGATGGGGAATTCACACAGGGGTGATGTTGGTTATCTTCAAGTAGGCTTAAAGGGCACGCATCCAAGCAAGGCAGAGTGGATTGAGAAGGACAAAGTGAGGGGACTCATCCCTCACTTACCAGTTGAATAATGAAATATTTTGGTGGTCCAAAAAGCTCTCAGTGGGAAGGCGTGATCCAAAAAGAATCAAAAGAAGGATAAGAACAACTCAGAACTCACAGAGGCAACTCAAGACACTCAGAATGGCTTCAACAGACAGAGAAAGGGAAAAAATTAAAAGTTCCCAAAACTCAGGGAAAATGGCATGATCGGGAAGAGTGCACACAAAATTTCTAACGGTGCAAACAACTCGTCAAATGGAGTTACGAATTGAAAGATATTCACAGTCAAAGTTTTGGTCAACCTAGCCTAGTCAACAAGGATGAGTCAGCATCCGTACTATTGACATCAGCATCAGTACAGATGATGTCATTATCCGTACAACATACGTGGAAAGTGTAGAGGGTGACACGTGTCATGCTAACGTCAACATGAAGTCAACATGATGATGTGGCAGCACGAGAGGCTTCCACGTGTCACTCATTTTTGGAATTTTTGGGCCGACATGTGGACCAATAAAGTTGCCACGTGGAAATCCATATAGGACACGTGGTATATGTACACTACGTGGCAGGGTGACGTGGAATCCATACAAGACACTGTTGTGGGTGGAAAATCCCGCCTACGGATTAGCACTAAGGGTTTTATCATGCATGCAGAAATGACCTAAAGATTCTTACTTTTTACCATCATATGATGCCTAGACCCCCATTACTCATATGTAAATACAAGGCTCAAGAGATTAATTTGACGTACCTTATTCTTTGTGTTTGATGTAGATCCCTTTTCGTGCTTGGTCGTTCTTTGATTGCAACTCTCCTCCCAATGCTGACCTACATTCACTAAAGACAAATAAAGAACTCCACATGCATTTGATCTATGAACTAATGGGTTAGAGATTTAATCAATCATACAATCAATATTCCAATAATGACAATCTCATATGGCGGGACGGGAAAAGAAATTATTTTATTAACTTCACAATGATACCTTACAATGATAAAGTCGGCTACTCCTCCTCGATCCTAGTCCTGGGCTCTTCTTCCATTGTCTTCCAACTGCTTTGCTCTATACTTCTCTTTGCACAAGGATGGCTAAAGGTTGGGACAAAGGGAATACTCAATCGGGTATAGTTTCTTTACTATGATTCTCCTCTTCCAAATGGGACCCCTAACCCTTCTTTTATAGGCTAGAAGAAGCTAGGTATTTGGTCAAATGTCCGGCCATGCATGGCTGAAAGGTTTAGTTAACTTACCGAAAGTTGTGTGTTCCGTCAGTAACTTTCCTTTTTTCGTGCATTTGTAGGTACACGCAGGCTATCTTGGGTTAGCTAGCATTTACACACGTACAGTAATGTAGCAGGGTGCGTGGGCCTTTATAAAAGGGGTTTTTAAGAAGAGTTGTTCAGCAGTGTTTTGGCAAAGAAGGAATCTGAGATGGCATGATGCCAGGTAAGCATGTATGGTGAAAATTAGGGTTATAATAGATGCCCCCTAATGTGTGAGGTCAGAAAATAATTTGATGGCCGAAATACATTAACAATCTTCACTGATGTGTCGAACAAGTGAGCCCAGGGACCAGAAATTGGGAGGTGTTGTCTGCAAAATAATAATTGTCTCACCGAGGCGGGCATACCCATGCTCGGGATAAAATAAAATCATGGCTACCAATCAAATACACTATAGATCCATGTCCTATAACTATATAAAGTGTAGCCGTGAGAAATACACAACAAAGCTACATCTTGAAATCAAAAAGATATACGTGTAGAGTATCCATCTTCTAGAAGCTGATAAGGTCTGATGGCTGGAGATGAGGTCTTCAGAGCTCGAGCAACAAATTCAAAATCTTCAAAACTCAGGTAGGAGTGTAATATGAGTGTACGACTTCACTACGCAGAGGTCTTCGATGGATCGTCGGTCATGGACTAGAGAATCTTGATGATCAGACTGAAGGCTTTATTGATTTCAAACAAAGACTTGATTGGACGTTCAGGATGGTCGGGCATGAGGGCAAGAGACAAACTACAGAGGGGTCGAATCAGGCTTGGTAAAAACTTCCCTTGGACAATAGCATGACAAATGATGAGACTCAGGAAGTGTGGCATTAACATAAGTTTACGAGGCATGAGGCAACACAAACTCTCCATATGTTTGGAAGAATAACCAAATGGAGGACGACACAACTCTATGTAGTGAGAACAACTTCCTAAGGTCATATTAAATCCCAGAGTTTGACGAACAAACCGACATATGTTCTTTATCCAAGGGCGACTTGTTATGCTGCCAATAAAGAAAATACTTTTCCCTTCCTTTTTTTGGGGTATATTTGATTTTTTTGTCTTTTTCAATAATTTTGGAAAAAAAATAAAATAATAAAAGAATGTTACGTTACAAAGGAGGAATGAGTGTTGCAAACATACAAGTTCAAGGCGCAGGGACAAGACTGATGTTCAAAGTAAGGACACCCGAAAAAAATCCTCCAGGGGCCAAAGGTGTCAAGACGTAGAGGCAAAGTGCTACAGGGATTGCGTATAAGGCATGCTTTAGATGGTTCAGTTGAGAGCAACATGGAGCCGGCATTAGGCCAAAGATGCGGGTATACAAATGCGATTAATAAAACACACAATGGTAACATCCTTCGATGTGAGTTTAACGAGCCTAGAGAAGGTAAGCTCAGAGGTTTTTCATATTTAGAGAGTCTGAAAAATGTAAAAGGAGACTCCATTGGGGTACCTTTTTTGAAGGTAGTCTAGTTGGTTCGAAAAAGGGGTAAACTAGCACCGAAAAGACGTCTATTCAAAACCATTTTAACGAGTGTTATAAAGACAAGCTCACTCGGCCATTTTTTCATTTTTAAGGAGTCTGAAAAAATCTTAACTATNNACTCCGTCAGGAATGTTCTTCTGGACCATTTTAACGAGTGTGAAAGAATAAGGTCACTCGACGATCTTTTCAATTTTAGGGAGTCTGAAAATAGCTTAACTATGGACTCCGTGGGGGTTCCTTTTTCGTACATTTGGTCCCTTAGGCCTGAAAAAGGGTGAAAATGATACCTGAGAGTACTCTTCTAGAGAACTGAAGTTCCTTGGAGTATACCTTTGTTCGTACAGTTGACTGTTAGGACTGAAAAAGGGGTAAACTACCACCGGAGAGACGTGACTTCAAATTTCATTTTAATGAGCATGAAAGGCCACAAGATCGCTCGAAAATATTTTCATGTTTAGAGGGTCTGAAAAGGGCTTAAAAGAAGACCCGTTATGTTTTTTGGGAGTCCCGAGGGTGAGGTCAAGAGTGAAAAGGAATCATGCAAATGAGGCTCAAACTCGTAATTAGGAAAAACAAAAAGGACTCCCAAGCCTAAATTCATTAGTGACAACATGGACACCATAACACAACCAGGATCTACCTAGGGCATCCAAGTTCCGGTAAGCTCTACCACCAAATCGTGACACTTCTAAAGCAGCAATGATAGTTCTGTGTCGCAACCTGATGGGATCGATCCTATGGAAAACGGATAAAGACAACGAGATACAAAAGTCGGGGTGGAAACTTAACCTATATGCTCAATTTGATCATCTGAGATTTTTCCCACAGACCGTCAAAAGTGACCCAAAACTCCAAAAAAATTTCCTAACACCCGATCATAACCTTCCAACGCAACTCCTGAATCACTCGAAATGGTTTTCAATTTAAAGAAAATGATAAGGGGGGCCAAAAAAATGACAAAAAGAGGCCAAAAATTCTATAAATAGAAGTTGATAGCTCATTATCACCATTGTTGATTTGGAAATCGACTCTGGAGAAAAAAAAACCCTTTGATAAAAGTGGTGATTCCGAGAGCTAAAGCGGATGAAACGACCATCTGTCTGGACCAAGTAAGTATAAACTCTCTCCTCTTGAAATTTAAAAATTTATTTATGCTTTTAGTTTCAAGTTTTGGGGGGGCATCAACACTCAAAAGGTCAGCCCTAGGTCCACGTGGGTTGTCTTATGGCAGGCCACATGTACACTCGAGCAGAGGAAAAAAAACACATGTGTACACGCGACTGCTATCATTACAGCCCGCGCGGACCCTTTATTTAATGAATTTAAAAAAAAAAAGCAAGGGTTAACCCTCCTGAACTTGGTGTTTTGCAGGATGTATGTTCACTGGAGGGAAAGAGAGCATGAGGATATTAGTGAGTTGGTAGGGGAAGACCCCAATGTTGTTGTTGCCTTAATGCAATGTGGGCTGCTCAAGTTCTTCCTATGTCCTTTTATGCGGTCACAACCTAGGCTACTGAATGCCTTGTTTGATTATTGGCATCTCGACGCAGAGGCCTTTATGTTAGATGGGAAGTCACTGGTGCCTTCTATAGAGGACATATATTTTTTGACTGGCCTCTCCAGGAGAGGGGAACCAGTCAATTTCCGGACATTTCCTTCGAGATCTCATAACATATTGGAATTGATAGGACTTTATTGTGAGGCTAGTACAGACCGATCGAGCTCACAGGTGCCCATAAGCAAAATCACAGATTTATCACTGCAGGTGATTGTGTTTCTTATTGGGCGGATGATTGGTTCTGCAACTTTGCATCAGGCATCTTGTGCACAGATGAACTATGTAGTCCATTGCTTAAATGCACAGATATTTGACTGAAGCACTACACTGCTAGATTGTATGAAGAGGTTGTTGAAAGATTGTTGATCGCAAATGCAGAGGAACTTCAGGTTCGGGACGATTCTATGCTCTTTCTTCTTTGAAAGAGTTCCTAGTTTCGGTCCTTGAGTGGTGGTATGAGGAAATCATGCCTCTCTTCCTGCAGTTTGCAGATGGGCAGTGTTACTGCCACGACAGGGTGGTGGAAGGACCAATGAGTCCTTTGATGATGATTTCTTTTCTTGGTTCTCGCGAAAGATCCCAGTCATAGAGGATTACCCTTATGATGGGATTGATTTCTGGAGAGATCCTGAGATACCGGTACCTCCTAGCGAGGAGTGAGGAGACATGGGTAAGTTTGCATCGTTTTTTGTTTTGTTTTTTGTGAAACATATGTAATTTTTATGTTGTTTTTTTATATATCATTTTTTTTTATACCAGAGTATTTGACAGATATGTGTCTATTATGTGCAGATGTGGGACCAGTGCGACCTGCGGATTACCTGAGGAACATACGTCATCCTCGGCCAGGGGCCGCACCTGCCACTGCAGGGGGACCAACAACAGTAAGAGAGCTTCCATCCGGTGAGGCTGAGAGGGTTTTGAGACGAGTCGAGCAAAACTTTTCTTCGCTCACCCGCATAGTCCCTATGTCAGATATGGAGGATCTGCCACCATCTATGCAACCTCATGTAGTGGGGGCACCACGGATGTGGGTCCGACTGTTTCGGCATTTGGCAAATGTTGTTGATCATTACAACAGGGCCCACAGGCCCTGACTTTAGTTAGTCTATACTTTTCACATGCCGAGAGCACTACTTGTATATATTTTTTGAGGGCATAAGCCCCATGACTCATTACTGGTCATAATTTTGAGGCGCTTGCATCCACCTATGTACTCTGATGATTATAATATTATATATGGATTTTTATGTATTTCTGTGTCTTATGGATCATATTTTCCTTTAAAAATGTATTTACATGTTTATGTGTATGTCATTTTATATGTGTGCGAGATGCCAATCTAAAATTTGATTAGATAGAGTATCTGTAATTTGGTTTAATCTCCTAGGAACATGAAAATATGTAGTATAATCAAATATTCATTCTAAGAGACGTATCCTAAGGAATCGTCGGTGTAAAGTCGGATCATGAACATGGTAGACTCTATTTAACTGAGACACAACTATCAAATAGACCCAGAGATGAGAGATACGAAATGATAGGGCGTCACGAAGCAACTCAATAACTGCACTGTACTTGAGGACATTGTTTGTGGTGTCACCTAAGCATATACCTCCGGAAGATAATAACTGGCCTCGAGGTGTAAAAATTACCCAAGCTGCGGAGGCAATCTTCCGAGTGTGCCAGCTAGTACCGTCTGCGTACCCAATGAACACCTCTTATTCACTTGACATCTTCCATAGTGACAAAAGATAACATAAAAAATGACACGTTCATAATACTAAAAGAAACTAAAAAGTAATAGTACAAATACTATACATATGTTACAAAACGTTACCCAAGGTGACCTCCCTATGAGTAATACTTCTTGAGGTAGAGCCCATTTCTAGGCTCCACCAAAGCATTTCCCTCAAAGTCCACCAGATGATAAGCACCATTTTTTAGAACCTCTTTTATGATGAAAGGTCCGAACCACATGGGTTTGAATTTTCCTACCCCCAGGGGGTCCTTATCTTGGTCATAGACCAGGACAAGGTCACCTTCAGAGAAAATCCGAAGACAAACGGACCGATCATACTGACACTTGACCTTATGTTTGTGAGCCTCGTTGGCCAGGGCCACATCACGACGCTGCTCAAGGCATAATAACCATTCTTCAAGTGGAGAAGTGTCTGGCAATAACTGTACTACCAACTTTAAGGACGTGATCTGACATTCGATAGGGAAGACTACTTCCAGCGCGTAAACAAGTTGAAAAGGTGAGAAACTGGTTGCAGTCTTAACATACATTCGGTAATCCCATAATGCCAAGTATAAAAACAAATGCCAATTTGACTTGACTGAGTTGATCGTTAGCTATAGGATGGTCTTAAGAGATTTATTTACAGCTTCCACCGAACGATTTTCTTGGGGGAAGTAGGGTGACGAATGTTCTTTCCGCAACCCAAGATTTGATGTTAACTTGGTCATTATCTGGTTCTGAAAGTGACTGCCATGGTCAGTGACAATCTCTCTCGGGACGTCGAACCTTGCTATTATCTGGTTGAATAAAAAGAGAGCCGTAGTCCCTCCAACATATTCAATTACTGCTTCATCGGAGGGCAATACTAAGTCTAACGAATCGGTGTCAGCGAGAGAACCTTGAGCCCAAATAGGCTCTAGAGTCGGATCTAACTTTGGTGCGGGAGTTGGATCTGTTTCAGCCGAAGCTTGTTGGACTAAAGAGTATGCTACTTCAGTTGTGGATAAGGGAATGGACATGCCCGAGTGCCCTGTCCCTTCCACTGTGGTTGATGGGGAAGGAAGTATCCATGGATCGTTGATGTAAGTCATGCGAAATGACGAAACTTGGAAAATCTCAACCTTATGGTGGTCGGATATGAACTTGACATCGCCTTGAGGGGCTGGATAATCGAAGGTACCCATCAAAGATGGGCACAAACCAACCCCTACGTTGACTACGCCTGGTTGGGGATTATCAATCATCGAGACTGTGGATACCCCCAATGAAGGGTCAGGTCTGGAGAAAGACAATTGATCAATGGTCACAATCCGGTCCTTGTGTGGAAACAACAAGACCCAAAAAAATGTAGCAACCACTGCTTGCATGGCATAAGTCCAACTCCTTCCTAACAAGATATTGTATTTGAGGGACGCGTCAACTACTTCTACCTCGACGCACACGGTCTTCCCTCCTAACTACACGGGGAAACATGGAATGCTACCATGTGGTCGGAACGCATGACCGTC
>SNQJ01S0274061.1:0-11537 GCA_010110895.2 Picea sitchensis | reverse complement strand
TGTAAAAGTGCCTTGTATATGGAAGTCACGTAAATTATAGATAACATCAAACACATCCTCTAAGTATTTTTGGTATGTCATATTCATTAAGATGGACACAGTATCATTAGAAAGTTATTTTTTAGAATGCATTCTTTTTTAATGTGTGTTGTTGTCTGGATGATACATTGTAACTAAGGGAAGGGTCTGTATACTGTAAGTTGTTCACATTTGAAACATTGAAGTTTGTGACCATCAATTGCTCCAAATGAATATGTAAGCAAATTGTCGATATTGCAAATTGGTACAAATGGGTCTGCGTGGATATTTGTTATAGTTAGCATGCCCTCAACCTAGTTCAGATTGTAGTAAATTTTTGTTATATCGTGTGTTGTTGTAAAAATAAATTAATTAAATCATAAATCAAATCTATATTTGGTCAAATTACCTTCGTCATTAAGGTGACCAATTTGTTAAGGTCATCCACTACTCATTTTTCCTTCAAAGTGGTTATGAATGTTGATTTGCATGTGCGAAGTGACTTGGTTTGTTCTCCTCTTGCCTTGACAACATTTCAAAATAAAAGCATTGGAGCTTAATTTCTTGATAATTGTTGTTCTATTGAAGTAAAGGAAGAGAGAAATGTGGAAAATTGGTAAAGTTGCAATTGAAGATTGTGTTAGCATAGTAGGCATAAGCAATAGAAGTTGAATGTGCCAATGGTAAAAAACAACAATAAGTTAGTTTGTACTTAATATAGTTTTGTCTTCTTCTAAGTGCTCGTCTTTGATCTCTAATGCATATTGGGAGCCTAGTTTCTTTGCAGATGTTACAAGTGCAGCAATGGTGCCAATTGCAAATGTAGATTTGCTTGTTGTAAGCTGCCTTATTGTTGTAGTTGGTAGAAATCTATATTCTTTGCAAATGGGTGAAATTGTTTCTAATATGTTTCTATCATGCAGGACCAATATACATTTTCTACAGTTGCAATCTCCATGATCATAGATTGTTTTAGCAGAGATTTTGAATCCTGTGATGCAAACACCTTGACCAGGAATAGGTTTTGTTCTGTGTTTCGCGATCAAGTTGTGGGGCACATTCAATGTGATTTTCATTTCTCCTTTTACATCAACCAAATCAATAAGCAAAAAATCTATGCTATGTACTCGATCAATAGTTGTTTTATATGTGACAATGACATCACCATGGAATATTGTCCCTACTTTCAAGATTTTTGGGTCTTGAATTCTTATGGGGTTACATTATGTGTGTTTTTTCATGTTGATCGTGTTTTTTTCCTGTTGAACAACATTTAGTACATGTGAATCAACTTGATTCTTTGGTAAGCTAATTGAAGAATATTGCTATAGTGAGTGGTTATTTTTTTACTTCTTATGGCATTGTGTCTTTTATCTGTCCATATTCATGGCTTATTTTCGTGTTGCATATGCAAGAAAACATAATTCAATTTAATAATTGGTATCAATTCAAATTGTAAATGTATAAAGATATCAATTGTAACTGCATGAAGATATATTATAATGGAATTGTATTGTAGTTTGATGGTTGGTATGTGTTGAAATTGTGAATGCTTAAAAACATCATAAGTGGATGAAAGCAAGCGAAAGTGTAATGGAGCATGTACATACTTCCTTGGGGTGTTTGAAGGAAAAGAGAGGTGGAGTAAAGTGTAAACCATGTCATGATTAGACTAACTGCTACTTTTCAATGCACTATGGTATAGTTTAAAGTATCAAATAGGAAAAAATGGCATCAAGCTGGTGGTTACATGGTTGGGATGTTTCAAGTAGAAGAGAGGTGTAACAGAGCATAAATTATGTCATGATCAAAACAATATGTGTTTGTGACATTGATTTCACATTGTTCAATTGACAAGTTTGTCCAAATGTGGTCTATTATAGTTATTGATTCTTGATGAAGTTTAGTTGTTAATTCATGCAACTTTTTTGTTTACATGTACTATGCAAGAGTTTTTCTTCGAAAAGTATTTGATCGCATATCAATGTTGAAGTCACCAATAATCAGAAAGACACAATCAATATGCTTAGATTGTGATTTTTCTTTTCTAATCATTTCAATTATTGTAGATACTTGTTCAAATGGTGTTGCATATATGTTCATTAAGCAAATCGGTTGTCGAAAGTACATGTCAATGAGGGTGAGTTCAATTTTTGTGTTGCAAAAGGTTTGTGTTTCTTTGATTGGTATTTTTTTTCTATACAAGTAAGAATGCCATGTGTTGAATGTGTTATGGCAAAGTTGAATGGCGAGAATTGCTTATTTTTTGGTAGAGTGTGCAAGTGTGTTTCTTGAAAACATAGTACCATATTGTCGATCAAGTATGTATCATGCACAACATCATTAATATGTGCATGTAGACTGTGTGTAATTATTGTTGCAATTGATAAGACACTTGTATTATTGGTTGGTTTTTTGCAAATCTAAGCTTCTGTGGCACAATTGTTTCCCGTCGTATCATTTCATTTGATATGTTGGCCTTTACATGAAAGTTGTTGGGTGTGAATTTTTCAATCATGTATAATGATATGATAGTTTTAACACGTGATAATGAAGTATAAACTAGCCCATGTTGTGTCATACCAGTTAGGTCGAATCCAATCTCATTTAGTGTTATTCCTTGTGTTCAGTGTATTGTTTTTGCACAAGCTAATTGTATTGGAAATTGTTTATGTATTGTGATGTGTGATTTGTTGTGAATTATTTCTAATGGTTTTGCAATTTGGAAAATAGGTTTCCAATTTGGTAAGATATTTGTTTCATATAGCTCGGGGAATTTGGTTTCCAATGTTTGTGGTTGAGAATTCTATCCAAACAATGTCAAACCCATTATTTATTAATCGTATATGTTTCGAATATGCCTTTAGCACCATTGACTAGTCCATCGTCAATGTTATAGCTTCTTTCATATAGCTCGACTAACATATTTTGTTTGACTATTATTGTTGATGGTAATGATATTGTCTTTTGAAAGGCAAAATAATTTTCTCCAATACTTTCATGTTTGTCAATAGTGTTAAGTGTTATTTTCTCACCATGTACTAGCAAAAGCATTTTTTCATTATGACTATGAACATATTTGTTTTGATAGAATATGTATTGAAAAAGTGGATCCAAAGGCGGTGGTCTATGGCATTGGTCATTTATGTAAGTGATATATTTATCAGACTGGTTGTTTAATCTCATCTTGTTTAGTACATTGACAAAGCATGTGTCTTTTTTATGCATTGTTGTATGTAATTGATGCCATTTGATTTTCTCCTTCCAAAATCCATATGGAACTGTGTTTTTGTTAACTTTTGGGCTCTCAAATATAAGAGAGTCTCTTATAGGTTGTGCTTGGTATAAGTACCCAGAGAATATCATGTTGACATTGCCAAAGTACAAGGTTGGAGTGTGCAGGATTTGATGTAGTCGCTTATCTATTTGATAAAGAGTTTTTGAACCAATGAGTGATGCCTCGTCAATAAGAATTACACGGAGTTGTTGGAAGTGCTTTGATAATGTGTCTAGCTTTTCATTTTTTATTGAAAGACAATATGTCTTGTTAAAGGGAATATAAAATACAGAGTGCAACATAACACCACCAACATTGAATGTTTCCTTTCCTGTATATGCAATAATTAATCCTTTTAGTTGCAATGGGTCATATGGCATTGTATCATTATGCACACATACTAAGGATTGGAAAATTCTTTTAGCTGTAAATGTTTTCCCTATTCATGCACCTCTTGTCAAGAAAAAATGGATTGGTTATTTTTTCCTATAGGTTTTTCTTGTCAACATACCTGTTACTAATGCTCCTTGTTCTTTTTTTAATTGTCGTTTGATGTTGTAGTACTCTATGTTTTCTAGTATATGTGGTTGTTTAACAACTTCATGTGGTCTCATGGATAGTGCATTGAGATTATTTTTCCATTGAAAATATTATAAATTGGTTTGGAAGTCATATTTTTCATATTGATCATATGTGGACTCACTAGTTTTTGTACTTTCTACTCCAGTATTTTCAAGGCTATTAATTTTGAATAATTGATTGGTATGTGTGTCTATTGTATTGATTGCATGATCAATGTCACCCTATGTAGGTGTGATATCAAATGTAAACTTTGTCTTATTTTTCTTGATAGTTTGTTCTTATGTGACATAGGCAGCTTGTCAAGTTGGTTAGTGTTGCTTGATCATATGTTTGTTGATTCAATATGGATAATGTAGCATCAATTGTTATTTGTAATAATTTTCAATGTCATTGTGTATGTTATACTTACGTATCGAATGACATATGTCTTATCACCTTCTTTTCATTTTTTTCCCTTCTTCATATAACTAGATGCAAATTTAGTTAGGCATATAGCATCAATAGATGTAGGGAGAACAATATAGTATTCAATGATTAATGGGAACATTATATCTTCACATACATTTGGTTCAGTCTCCAAATGTTTTTTTTAAGGAAAATCGATGTTTGTAGAAATGTGTTGGAATATTGAGAGGGGGGGTGAGTCAATATGAGCACTTTATACAACTTTTAAACACAATATATTTTCTTTCACTTTATCAACAATGTTCAATAGTTTATCATATATGATTTCATTCAATATATATATCATAAGCATCATCGCATCAACATCACATCAAGAACACAATACACCAGTATTTATGTGGAAACCCAAATGGGAAAAAACCACAAAATGTTTTCTTATATATATCAAGAATTCATTCATAGGAAGCACCAACTTACCAATTCTCCAGTTGCAAATGGAAGGAGGCTACAACCCCCTATTTATAGTCTCCAACCTGAAGGAAGATACAACTCCCTGAATTCTCTGGATACAACCAGAAGGAGGCTACAACCCCCTAGGTTCTCCGGCTCCAACCGGAAGGTGGCTACAACCACCTAGTTCACAGGATCCAACCTAAAAAAATCTCCAACTCCCTGATTCTCCGGCACCAACTAGAAGGAGGCTAAAACCCCCTTTCCTTTCCCCATCCAACCACCCTGGAATATAAGTGTAGACCACACTGTCACTACCACAATCACTTCCATTGATATATCAATCAACCTGTCACTATATCCAACCTGTCACATCAACATGTCCAAATTGTCACTAATCAACATGTCCATCCTGTCACTGTCATCGATACTCAATCAGATCCTCTCACATGTATCACATACCAAGGAAACCTCTCAACTAGATGCCCAACATCACCAACACATGCATCTACCAAGCATGTACCAAGATCACCAACATACCATTACAATATTTGTGTCTCAACCAAGTACCAACCTATATCATGCATCAACCTATGTACCACAACCTGTACCACTAACCTATATGTATCAATCTTGTACCATATCATGTATCACTCATGGATCAAACATGTAACATGTACCATGTACCATGTACCATACCATGTGCATCAACCATGTACATCAACACCATACCATGTACCAATCATCTACCATATCATGACATGCACCATATACCAATAAACCAAGATATGAACCAACAATGTAACTCACCAAGTAGACCTCAACCAGCATGTACCTTGCATCCAATGATGTGCCTCAAGTCATAAACCAAATCTCACAAACACATTCCTCAAGCATGCTCCTCAATATCACCAAGATGCAACCTCATAACATAATATACTAAGCCTCAAGTATGCACCATAACATGTAACCAAACCATACACCAAGATAACCAATAATGTTGAATCTAATCAATGTACCATATCATCACCAAGATGTATCATATCACATACTATCATTACCATGCATGTACCATAACACCATGATCATAACCCTTAAAACTTACCTATGATCATGTAGTTGACATGTTGTACTATAAACTAACATATAAATTCTTTCACGGTACTTAGAAACCAAGTACCAACATCTCTTCTCACCCTTTCACAAGCTTTTCATAGATCTATGACTTCCTTTACTACTACCCGCAGTTTTCTCCACTGCATCTCATGTACATCCGCACACTTCTGACCTGCAACTCGCAGATGCCTCATAAACTAGGGTTACTCATAGTTTCTGCAACTTCAATACTTTCACCTTCAACCTTCCTTCGTAACTTCAAACTTGACGTCACATTTACCAATAAAAATATAAGCCATAACTTTCACAAGATAGATATTCAATGTAAAAGTGTGTGTCCTTATGAGAGACTCCTTGAGGTGTTTATATACTTTTTCATAGTAACCTCTCTCCTTACTTTGGGGATTTCTTGTTGCAGCCACTTTACCCTTTGACTAATACTTGTACCCAACTAGAGGCTTCTTGATCACTCTTCGGGGCTTCCAACTGTACAAGGTCATATCTCCCTAATCATGAGGAACCACGTGGCATACCACATATCACTGGAACTTTCACGACAAGGAATATCCATTTATGAGTGGCTTACCTGCAATTTCACTGGCCTTCATGTTCATATTCCTCAACCAACTTTGGGTCCCATAACCACACCTTTGGGGCTACATGTAGACTACATCAATTGCACCCAACTAATTCATCATCAATATTGATCAGACAAATTTCAATCAACTGTCCAAAAATATTATCCACATCTCTGGACCTCTCCAAGGGTTGACATCAATATCTAAAGGTTGACATCAATCTCTAAGGGTTGACATCAATGACAACCAACTATCCAGACCAATTGTCCAACAATCTCCCCCTTTGGCATTGATGGCAAAACCAACATTGATGGAAACACTCATACTCCAACACTCATGCTCCCCTATGACCATCACTCTTCATCAATGTTTTCTCTCTCCCCCTTTGACATCAATGGAAAAGTTTGTCTCTCCTTGGAGTTGCCTCCCTTTTCTTCATGCATATGTTATTTATCTTTGTTTTCATGCATTTGTTCTTTATCTCCTTCTTTGACAAAAGGTAACCCCCATGTATGCATGCTATTGATCTTCCTTTCTAGATTTATTTCTCTGATGATTTATCATTTATCTTCCTTTAACTTCTCTACAAGATATAGTGTAGATCAATGTAAATCTACATGTATATGTTTCCTTTCCTCACTTTCAGTGTTGCTTATTGTCCATTGGTGCTTCCTCTTGAAATTCACTGACATATATAAAAAGAATTCATTACTTGATTTCTTCAATCACTTGTCATGTTCGCTTGACCAAATTGTTCAATGATTTCCTTCTGATGATATAGCTTCTGTTGATGGTCTCTCTTTCCCTATTTTGTTGCGCCTTTCACTACTTTGCCTTTCTGTGACTAACTGATTCCATTGATTCCAATTGTAAATATGTTGCTATGCATTTGACCCGTGTTTCTTGTAGTTGCTAAGCATCTCACAAATTGATCTTTGTCCATATGTCACAAACTGTTCATAACCATGCTACTCAATTGTCCACAATGTTGACCCATATGTCATTGAAATATCATGAAGGCTTCACCTGAATATGTTATAATTGATCATCACATGTTCCTATTTATCAGACTGAATCAAATATGTCCACTGATCTGATCTATTTGCTTATCAAACTATGCATGTCTAGAACAAATTGTACTGAAGGTATCTCTACCTGAATACATACATGCAATAGAATCATAAATTGTTTCCTGCCAACTGATACCTGTGTGGGAACACTATTTCTCAACTGATCAATCTGTTACTATGTACTTCCCCTATCTTACTACTATCAATATGTCTTTGTAAATACTTCATACTGCTTGAAATATGGTTCTTTAATCTGTAGTATCTACTGCATGGACTCCCCCTATTCAACATACATAATTACTGGGAGTCTCCAAGCTGGGTGGCTCAGTAAAATACTAGCTCTGATGCGAAGTAATCTTCCTCTTCATCTGTAGACTCATCCTTTCTCTAAACTCTAACTTCTTTCTTTTTTCTATGGATTTATCTTGCACTAAAATTCTTGAGAGTACAATCTCTTGGGCTTGTTCTTTATTCAACTGCTCTTCTTTTCTTTCTCACACTACTGCAAATCATGTGATCTCTAGGACCTGGTCTTTATTCACCTATTCTTATTTTCTTTCTTGTATTACTGCAAATTCTTCGATCTCTAGGACATGGTCTTTATTCACTTTTTCTTATTGTTTTTCATTTCTTCTCCAAACCTTCATGTATCTGACATCTTTCTTTTTCCATGTATATTTTTCTTCATCTCGTACTATTTCCCATCCTAAGAGTATGACTTTTGGGTGTCCTTCATTCATCTTCTCTTCATTTTATTGTTCTTGTTTTCTTTTCCATATTTTCTTATATCTAATATCAGTATTCTCTTTCATAGAAGTATCCATCATGCTTCTACAATCATGAGTTATGTGTCCATAGTTACATCATTTGTAACATTCAATATTGTGTGAGGCCACATAAGTATTTCTTGCTTGAATATTTATTCCATAAGCCCTGCAATCTGCAAATTTATGTCCAAAGTTAGTACAACAAAAACCATGACCATAAAATAAATTTACATACTTGGGAGTGAATGGTGTAGCCCTTTTGAGTTCCTACCTTGGTTGATCATGATTGAAGCTTCTTTGTGGCTTCAATGTGGAGGGTCTTCTTGAAGATGTATCTTTATCATTTTTCTTGGATTTTGGTTGACCNAAATTTACATACTTGGGAGTGAATGGTGTAGCCCTTTTGAGTTCCTACCTTGGTTGATCATGATTGAAGCTTCTTTGTGGCTTCAATGTGGAGGGTCTTCTTGAAGATGTATCTTTATCATTTTTCTTGGATTTTGGTTGACCGTGATTCCTTCCTTTGAGTACTTCTGCATAACTCTTTCTCTTTTCATCATTCTTCTTTTCTTGCAACCTAGAATGATTCTCTTCATTTTCTACTGTTGATGTGGATGTTTATGTCTCTTTAACGTTCTTGCTGAGCTTGACGATTTTAAATCTTAATATGACAGCTTCTTCTTCAATCTTCTCAACCTATTTTTCCTTCTTCATCATCTGGCTCTTCATGACTTCTTCCATTCTCTTTGCTTCTTCAAGTTGGATATTCGAGGAGATAATCTCTTCTTCAAGTATTTTTTCTTGTTGAGCTTCAAGTTTATTCAAATCCTATGTTCTTTCCTTGAGATGATATGTCAATATATTTTCTCTCTTTTCTGCTTCTTCCTTCTATGTTGTTATTTTGGCTTCCAAACACTGCTTCTGATCCTCAAGAGTTTCTTAAATCCTTCTAGCTTCTTCTAGCTGACCTTTTAGCATCATGATCATCTGCTCGACTTCTTTGGGGTTGGAGTTTTGAGATTCTTCTTTCTTCTTTAGTTCTTCCTGGAGTGACTTGTTATTATTTTTCCCCCTCCTTGGAGATTCTATGGCACACATCATTTCTTCTTTGTAATCGACTTCTACCTCTTCACACTCTTCTGCTTCTGTATTTGTTTGACATGATGAGCATATTTATTCTTGTTTTGTCTATGTGTCTTCCTTAGTATTCTTTGATTTTGTGATGGGAGAAGAAGAGATATTATGTAGCTTATCCCAAAGTTCTTTAGCTGATGAGCATTTAACCACTTTGGATTTTACTGAATCATATAGTCCTTCCAAAATGAAATCCATTGTTATTTTTTTGTTCTTCTTTAATTTTGTCTTATTTCCAGTCTTAGGTTTATTTGAACCATTATATTCTATCACAACTGATTGCCAAATATCATATCCCTGTGCCTGCAAAAATATTTTTGTCCTTTTGTTCCATGACTCATAGTCCATACCATTCTGACCATTGAACATTGGTACTCCATTCATATTGCACTCCATGATCTACCTTCCAGTGGTTAAATTGTTTCCTTGGAGATACTTGCACTGATTCCATTTGTTGGAATACTAAGAGGGCGGGTGAATCAGTATGAGCACTTTATACCACTTTTAACCACAATATATTTTCTTTCACTTTATGAAAAAATTTCAACATTTTATCATCAATGTATCATCTATGATTGCATTCAATATATATATCATAAGAATGTAATCATAAGGAGCATCACATCAACATCACATCAAGAAAACAATACACCAGTATTTACGTGGAAACCCAAATGGGAGAAAACGATGGAATGATTTCTTATATATATCAAGAATGTTGGACACAACTACCACACTTAGAGGGGGGGTGAATGAGTGTGGGGATCTTTTTCCCAAAACTTCCCTCTTACACAAAAAATCCTTAGTTAACATTCAACATTTGCTCATTACTCATTGTTGTCATTTATAATCAGTTAGATGTGAATACATATCAACAACATATATCAGCATCATATCATCAACAAATCATCTCCACGGGGAACACAAAGAACACAAGATGTATGTACAATTTTGCTTTTTATTATGGACTTCAATCTAGGGGTTTTTCAGCAACAAATGAATAGAGTACAACTCTACAAGAGAACCATCTCTATATGCAAGACTCAGCTTACATTCTCAGCACCAATTGAGATGAGGCAACAATCCTCAACAGATATCAATCTGTCAACATAAACAAGTGCATCAACCATGCACTAACCTGTGCCAAACAACCTGTAATCAACTTGTACCATAAACAAGTGCATCCAACCATGTATCAAGTATATACCAATCATGTGTCAAATAATCATCAATATGTAACAAAATCATCAACTATACACCTCATGTATGTGCCAACTCATCAACTGCTTGTCTCAACCATGACTAGTTTTGGATTAGTCAACAACCCCAACTTACAATAATCATAAATCTGTACCTGTAATGAATAAGGATATGAAACTAATACACAATGTTCTTCAGTGTGTTTTATGCAATTCCTCCAGCTGGCACTACTTGGAACCTCTCAGAAAAGGCGTTATAGAAAAAATGGCATACCTTGTTGAATTATGTCTTATTCTAGAGAGAAACCTTGTAGAGCGTGGCCCACACAAAATATTCATTGAATTGATCTGAAACTGTTACAAAACATACTAAATCATGTACCCTAACCAACACATTTGGTCCCACTAAATTTGGATCTGTTATGAAGAAGTTATGACGTTTTTACCCGAAACACTTGTTTTTGACTAGTTTCAGGACTAGCCACAAACCCTATTTTCCACGGCGTGTAACTCCCAAAATACAATGACCCACAAGATGATTTTTTTACCACAGATACTTGGGTATGTTTTTTAAATGTCATAGAAATTTCAGGGTATGAATCATTATAGAAAAAAAAATTATAGAGAAAATGGTGAGATGACCTGTAAATAACATACCTTAGAAAGCATCATCAAAAGAATTTATCCTCCCTTCAATTCTGGCCCTCTTTTCTTCACCTTCCTTCTGAAATTCATCTTAGATATCCTTGGTTACCTCATTCACCTATAGATCTTCAATATGATCAAGTGTTCCACACCAAAAATGCTCAAGAAGCTCTCCATCAATACTCCAAAAGATATTCTCACAAGAAGCTCTCCATTGATCCACAAAAATGATGATGTACAAGAGACCATTGCTATCTTATTTATACTTTCATCCTCTAGGTCACTTAACCCATTTT
>SNQJ01S0274060.1:0-11537 GCA_010110895.2 Picea sitchensis | reverse complement strand
AGAGATCCCTCTCTGAGTCTTGGAGGGCTAGATCCAAGACTCGAAGCGGTTCTGATGTTGCCTCTGTGATTGCCTTTTTCAGCCTTGGGCAAATTACAGAGTGCTAACAGGTCAGAATGACCATAGCATGTGTCTGGACACATCTATATGGGATCCAGGCATAGATGATATTAGTAGGGTGAGTGCACAGGAGGATACAACTGCCCACATAAGATCTGGTGCGATTCAGATAGGGGTCGCAGTTGGTGATGGCGTGCAGTGGAATATAGGAGGACTTAGTAACACAAGGGGTAGTGACCAATTTAGTGCCTTATATTTTGAGGAGTGTGTTGTTGGGGATTCCATTGTTGACACTAGCAGTGAGAGGCATGAGGTAGCACCTCAATGGAATTGTGACCAGGAGTCACAACACTTGGCAGGACAGTTGAGAGTCAATGAGAACATGATCATGGAAGCCACTAGATGCATTGATGATACACATGCATTAGTGGCAGGTTATTGTTGGAGGGCCTCGATGGCACAGGATAGTTCATATGGGGGACTTGTCATTAATGACTTCCATACACTCAGGGAGAGAGTGATTGTGATGAGGGTCGACTACCAGCAATTGTTGAGGGATAGGGATTACCTATTGGAGGTTGGAAAGATGTATCACAGGGCAATGAGGGAGTAGGAGGTTGAGGTGGACCAACTCACTCATGAGTTGGTGGGCACATGGATATTCTCAGAAGGCACACAGACAACCATTCAAGAATCAAAGTCGATATCAAAGGAGCTCCTTGAGGAAATTAGACAGAGATCCACTACATCTATTTCAACAGAGAGTCAAATATATCCCTCAGCCACATTGCGAGAGGATGTTGGTGGTTTAACAGTGGAGCACCAGTTGAGGGAGGAGCATAAAGAGTACCTAGGATCACTGATGAGTCTAGTGGTACATGAGTATGTCCATAGGTCACAGGGACCACCCTTCACAAGGGGTGTTGAGACAGTTGAGCACACACGTACACATGGGGATTCGAGAGCTAGGGGAAGTGATGAGGACACTTCCATTTGTGTTCCAGGATTGGTTGACCTTCATGTAGAGGATGACCCCATAGTACACCCAGGATCTAGGATGTTTCAGGTGTATACAGGAGATCACATGAGTATGCAGAGGCACACAGTGATGAGTGGTAGTTCACAGAGACATATAGAGTTGTACAATGGGATTCAAGGGGACGCACTAGATTGCAAGGAGGAGATGAACTTAGTAGAGCATGGAGATTCCTCTCCCTTGCAGCAGTATACAGATCTGGGAGATCAACTTCACCAAATAAGCAGTTGTGTGAGTGATGATGGATGGAGAATGATTGACCCATGGTTGGTGGAGGTACCTACCGTTGTACCCGATGGTTGATGTTCATTGATGAGTACAGGCAACTATTTACGATGGGTGTCGATGGATGAGATTTTGGTTAAGTCCTTTGGATTGACAAAAGCATATGATACTTTCCATTCCTACAGTTGGTTGCAGATATTTATGATATCCTTTCTCGATACTTTCATCATTGACAACAACACAGGGGGAGCTAGACAGTGGCAGGGGACATGGAGAGTTGGTAGGTCGAGACCACTTGACAAGAGTGTCTTGATTCCATTCATCAAGATAGGGGTGGGTCATCAGGGGCAGACAGTTGAGGCCATGGGAATGATGGGTAGTATCCTAGGCCATGGGACAGAAGATATCTCAAATGTTGCTACATATTTAGACTCTCATTGGGATGAGGGTGGAGTGCTTTAGACAGTTGCCAGTAGGGCACACCAACAGTTAGTGGGGATTGGAAGTGATGAACTTCCAAATTTGACATGGGATCTGGGAGTCAATAGTTTGTTTCATATTATGAGGATCCAGGAGTGGAGGGTCCAGTATGGATACTTTGAGAAGATAATCATGATCAGAGTAGAGCAACATTGGCATGATGGTCCCTGTCAGAGACTAGCATGGGACCCTGGGATTACAAGACCGGACATTTCATTGACTGATGGAGAAGAACGGACGTTTGCAAGGGGGAGTCACTTTGATTTTCCATTGAGTTTCAGTATTGGGGAGAACACCTCACTGACTAGTGATTCGTTGAGGTCTTGTAGTACCTCACTATGGCAGCAACATGTTCATTCGGTGGGGGTCGTGTTGAGTTTGGTATGGTTTGGTAGGACATACCCATTTCAGGTTGAGGCCTTGTGTTATTTGCAGAAGACTCATGGTGTTGATATGTTACAGAATTATACTCCACAGGGCATTGTAGTTGACATTCTGATATGGGATCTAGGGATTGGAGTGCTTGGTAGTTCAACGTTTGATGGAGTTGAGTTTCAAGTAGAGTGGTTACTCAGGGAGTTGACTGAGATTCCTCGGCCATTGATCATTCTACTCATCAGGAGCATGTGGGTGTCATGCGTGGTGATCACTTGGAGATACCACACCTTGAGGGGAGTCTACCTTATGTTACATATGTGGATATGGGACCCCGATATCATATGTAGTTGGATTCATTTATTTATTGAGGACAAGCAATATTCCCGCAGGGAGAACTGTAATGTCCCCATTTTGGGACATTATAACTTTACAGAGTGTTATGCCTACCAGAGTAGCCAGATAGGGGTGACAGAGAATTTGGGAGATATTGAGGGGTTTTATTGGGCCTGACTTTCATCATTCATCATCACGATCCATTCCACACATCTTGGTTTTGGTTTCATTTCATTCCGACGATTTTCGTAATTTTGAGTTATTATGGGTCATATCTTAATTAATTTCACTAAGAAGGTCATAATGGGCATATTACTTGGAGAAACCTCTTAGTGTAATGGCTCATCGGAATTGGGAAGAAGATCACTACAGGATAAGATGATGAGAAGTGACTTTCAGTGGCCGAAGAAGCCATAAGGATGGATAAATCACTTTTTAGAGGTAAAATGATTAATTAATTAATTAATTAAGTAATTTAATCAAGGAATAATAAAATAAAGTAAAAGTCACTTGGAGAGAAAAGGTCAACAATGAATTAGGGTTTCAACAGTGAATTAAGGTTTTGGAAATCTATAAGAGAAGAGTCAGTGACATAATTCATCATTATGCAGATTATGACTTGTCATTGAGGAGAGAAGCGCATCTCAGGAGAGATAGTTCAGTGGATTCCAGGAGGAAGACACTAGTTGGTTGATTTTAGTGTTGAGAGACACACCCTAGTCACCAGGAAGATCACACAGGTCTTCCATCATCCTTCAGCAACAGTTACTCAGTGTTCAGTAGCAAGGGCACATTCATCCAAAGGGAGGGTGCAACTTCTGAGGAGGTTTAGAGATCGACTTGTCCCATCCAAGGAGAATTCTGAGATTTCCCTCTGACCCATTTAAGAGGAAGGCAAGGTGCATCTTTTTCCTGGTTCCTTTCCAGATTCTAATGGAGGAATCATCTAGGGCGCATTTTCTAGACTTGGGAGTGCGACACTTTTGGCAGATACATTTAGGGTTCCCGAGCACGCATCAGGCCATATTCAGGGAAACCCTTTCGACCCATTTCCCAGTAGACCAAGGCGGTCATTCTGAGACACATCTCATCCAATTATAATGGTGGAATCACTAGCATGCATTTTTCCAGAGAAAGAGGGGTGCATTCCCCTAGGGGGATCCATCCGAGGTCCAAACCCACCAATAGGGGGATCCGACAGTTACCAGTACTGAGAAATAGAGAAGAGAGAATCATTTGGGATAGTTCCTAGGCCATTATGAGAGGTATAGATCCCAAGGAAAACTTTCCAGACTTCCAGCAGTTACCATACGAGTTGCCATAGTTCCAGCGCATCCATTGATCCCGCAGTTCTCCCATAATCCGGGTATTATCTTTAGTTTCTTATTTGTATTCTGGCTAAGATCCTTTGTCTGTTGATCTAGTCGATTATTGTCAGTTTATTCAGCTGTATTCGGCCATTTTAGTGCATCCATTGATCTCGTTGTTCTCCCATATTCCGGGTATTATGTTTAGTTTCTTATTTGTATTCCAGCTAAGATCCTTTGTCTGTTGATCTAGTTGAGTATTGTCAGTTTATTCAGCCGCATTCAACCATTTTGTAATCCACGGAGATATCATAATACAAACTTTACAGTCCTTTGTCGCATTTATTATTTGTATGATCATTTATATGCTGTAAACCATTGATCCTACACACATTAGCAACATTTCCTAGACTAGCCAAGTCAGGAACATTACATTAACTGAGAAGCACCATGAGTGTTCGGTACATTTGGAATGGTACCCAACCAAACCGATACTCCCACATTCAACCCAGGAATGTAAAAAGTGGCCATCAAAGGGACACCAATGTTTCCGAAAAAAGGAAAATCACAAGAATCCCCTTTTGAAGGGGTTCCTTGGTTGGTATCATCAGGAAATTTATCCATGAAGATCTTATGCACATGTTCTCCCCTTGTGGGATCATTCAAGTCTGTAAAATTCTTACACACTGACTCCGGCTAACCAGTGTTATAAAAAACAACACCTATAAAGAGGCATCTCCACGTCTCTAAGAGGAAGACTGAAAAGTCCTCACGACCGACAGAGTGGCAGGTCTACCACCTTAGGTCATAGACCCAAAGAAATGACTGACTAACTCACTATGGAAAACTAGGGAACACATAGAACACACCTAAAAGTTACTTAAGGAAAATCAAGCAGACGACTAACTAGTGGGAAGGACAGTTACGCCAATCGACACTAGAGGAACTAACCAGTGCAAGTGAAACCTGAACAAGGAAGCACCATCCAAGTATACTCTGCAAAGAATGATGCAACGTCTACCCTAAGTACCACAATATACCCACTATTGGCCCTTGGTTATGGAAGAAAGAGAATATTAAGGAAGAAAGATGAAGTACGAACTGCGCGGAAGGCACATTGACTAATATTGGGTCAAAGTGGTCAAAGAAGCAGAAACGAAGGAGTGAAGTAAGGGAAAATGAGTCGTTGAATGAGAATATCAAGGAAGACATATCAACAAGGAATATGGATCATGGAAAACTCAGCAAGCGAAAAAATCCACCAACGGATGCTTTGGAGCACCTCGCGGGAAAGAAGGAAAGACGGGTTGGCAAAGCCCTGAAAACGTGGGTCAAGTTGACCTAGGGTTTTAAACACCTAGGGTTTTGGGATCTAGGGTTTTGACACCTAGACGCTTGTCATTGTAATGTATAAATAAAGGTCTAGAGGACCTGGGATGGGTTGGTTTCTCATTGTTGGTCATTCCGAGTTCGAAGAGGAGTGTATTGTTGATGTCGAGTGATTATTGTTGTTGTGTAAGGAGAGTATTGTGTTGTGAGAATACTATTGTATTGCAATATCTTCAGATGGGTGCAAAGATCAACCCTACATCTGGGTGCATAGGGAGGGGAGAAAGAAGAGAAAGAGAGAGATATCTGCAAGCTAAGTGCACAGATAGAACTGTATGTTTTCCTATAATATCAATAAATGTAGTTCTGTGGACATAGCCCTAGGGAGAGGGTGAACCACATATATCTTGTTGTTTTGTGTGATTTATGTTATGTTCTTTTGCTTTTTTTTATTCTGTTATTGCATCATTGTATTAGATCTAAGATATAGTTCAAGCAATAGGCTTAAAGGAGATAAAGAATAACTATATCTCTATGTGTTTTTCCCTTGAATTCACTTGCATTTCCTCTGGTTGTAGACACCTGTGTCCTGCAACCCCCCTATTGCTACTTCGGGTGAGATTGTATGTTCCTTGCAGGTGTTTTCGAAAGGGCCAATAGTTAGGGCTTGTTGGTGCGTTGTTAGATTTGAACCCTAGGTCTGCCCCTATGCCAACAAATGGTTCTATTGTCGGGACCGAGATCTTATTGAGGGAATGTCAAGGTGGTTTCCATCGAAGACAGATATTCAGAAGTGGACAGAAGAATTAGAAAAGGACTTCACTGAGGCTCATAATAAAAACCCTAATATAAGTACATAGGATTGATTGGAAAAGTATATATTTACTGATATACAGAAGATTTTTTTGGAGGAATTCATAAGGAGCTATACGAATGGTTAGCTAGATTAGTTGATACCAAGTTTGAGATCAGATATAGACCACTTGTGGTTTGGACGTCGACGTTGATCAAGAAGGTCAAGAGAGTTGATAATGTCGTGTCAAGAGTAGTAGATCATTGTTTTGATAGCACTATTGGAGGGTACATTATCAATTTTTCTATTGAGAGAGTAGATTCATATAGCCAAACAGAGAGGAAAATTTTTACACTTTTTGAAGTTGAATATAAAGATGCTATTGCATGAGAAGAACATATTGAAGATACAGTAATTGGTCATATTGAAGAGATCATGTTCAAGAACTCAGACAATGACAGTGACATAGAGGTGGGACATACGCACAGTGGGAGAACCTTCAGAGAGGTTCCTTTGGTAAACATGTTTGAGCAAAGCCATGAACCACTAGCACAGGACGAAGGGTTCTACAGTGGAGAATAAGAAGTGATATTGAACAAGGAAAATTTAGAGTCTGCTAGGGAAGAGGTCGGGAATACTAAAGAACCTCGCCGAGAAGAGTCAAAGACTTCAGGAACTGTGTTGACCGTCAAAGTAAGTACTATTACTCCTCCTATTGTTTTAACAGTGTTAAGTAACCAGAGTAGTCAGAGTTATTAGAGAACTGTTACCAACATTTCAGTACATACTCAGTCAAGAAACCTAGGAAGATCTATGGAAGATGAAATGAGGCTACCTATCTTTATAGAAGATGGATCTGAAGATCCTGATTAGCACTGGTTCTTATGCGAGGATTTATGGAGTATTAAGCAAGTCAATGCAAAATCAGTTGAGAGAGATGAGTTTAGTACTACCTTGAGAGACCATGCACTAAGTTGGTATATGATGTTTTCTACAGTGAGTGCACAACCTAAACCATTGAATACCATCAAAACTGCGTTGAGTGCAGAATTTAAGAAATCCAAGTCAGAGTCCCAGTGCATCACTGAATTGAAAGAAATCAAGCAGAGAGTAGTTGAGCCTGTTTGGGAGTTTGATCAAAGGTTTAAGACCTTGACAGACCGGTTGAGTTTTCAGACTCCAGATGAGTAGAATAAGGAATGGTTCATTGCTTCCCTCTTACCACACATCAGGGTTCCTCTGATGCAACATAAGGTTTCTTCGTAGGCTGAGGCATTGGAGATTGCCATGAAATTAGAATTATCCCCTATGGGAGAATCCAGCTCAGGTATGAGTCAACTAACTAGCTTATCTCTATAGGTTGAAGATATGAAGAAAGAAAAAGGAAAAGATAAAAGAGAAGACATATGGTGTATCATATGAAAATCAAAAGGTCACGATAAGGAGCATTATCCTCTATTTCATGAGTACTTGGCCTCTAGAGCTCTGATCCCTTTGAACTAGGTTACTCTACCCTGGTACGAGGTATGTATAAATAGACATCACCCTGGTGAATGTTATTACATGCAAAAATATGTCCAGACACCTACAAACCTTTACTGCACATTCTGTAAATCTGTGGGGCATGATGAGAACAATTGTAGGGCTTATGAACTCTTGCATGGAATATCAAGAGATACAAATAGGATTCAAGGCAAAGTACAACAGGAAGGAAATACTACGTAGTTTAATTCTCCAAGAAGAGGAAACTTCAACCCTCACGGTGGATTTAGAGGAAGTGGATGAGGAGGAGGTATGGGTCGAGGTCAAGGTCAGATAATTTGTTATAACTGCACATAGCTAGGACATTTGGAAAGGGACTGTCAGAACCCGTGTACCACTTGCAGCTACTGCAACTCATTTGAACATGTTATTGAAGATTGTCTAGCATTGTTAGCAAATATCCAAGAGAGACGAGGAGGGAAAAAAAAAGTACAATTAATATCAATAGAACCTCATAGAGAGGATCCCAGAGTCGTTGTTATCACTAGAGGAGGCACTGTTACAGGAGAAGACAGAGTGACCCCAGGAAAGACTTCAGAAGAATCAAGGGTTAGAAGAGCTACAGAGAAGACACAAGTGTTTGATACAAAGGAATAAAAACAGACATTTGAAGCGACAATAAAATAAGTTGGAAGAGATCAGGCTTCTTCATCAAAGACATAACCAGAAGTGAGAGAATCTAGAATTCCTTTGGCATTTGATCAGTCTGTATCACCGAAAGAAGGAAAAGAGGTAAGCAATCTTATGGAATTCTTATGTACTTGCATTAATTTGATTAAGGATGAAAGAGATGTACAAGAACTACAAATTTTGATTAGACAATATGAGATAGGTAGGATAGATCCTCTATTGAATAAGGCATTACATCAAGTATCCAGAAAGAGAAGTACCAATAAGGAATGACACCTTAATGCTCAGATTGGAGATTATGACATAGATTATGTGGTCCTCGACTTAGGATCAAAAGTCAATGTTATGACGAAGCAGACCTGGGCACTGATGGGAAAACCTAAGTTAATTTATTCCCCTATCAGACTTAGGATGGCTAATCAGTAGGCAGTAAGCCCCTTTGGAAGACTAGAGCATGTCCTTGTGGACATCGATGGGGTAAGGATGTTTGCGGATTTCAAGGTGATTGAGATAGTTGACGATAGTTGTCCTTATCTTGCGCTGTCAGGAATTGATTGGGATTTTAAAAATTCGACTGTGGTTGAATTAAAGAAAAGAAGAATGACATTTTAAGGTGATGGTATTAGGGTCATTGAACCTCTTGATCCCAATGAAGGTCGCAGATACACAGAACCCGTTAGAGAAGAACACTGTGCTTATGAACTAGAGAAAATATATAAATTGACAACAAGACAATATGATTACATTAATCCTATAGCAGATGGAAATTTAAGTTGGTGAAGTGACAACGCATGCTCATTAGATTCGAAAGAAGCACTAGAGAACTAGTAGAAAAAAATGTATGAATTTTCTACAAGAAGGTGCGCTAGATTGACCAGGGAAGTTCGTTGGATTGGCACAGAAGTAAATAATCTACCCACATTTGATGGTTTAAATCATTTAGAAATATTCTTGTCAGAATTTGAAGAAATTGTACCAGTACAGCAGTGACTATTGGCACTGGATGAATATTTAAAAGCAACGCCAACAAGATGGTGGGGAACACACAAGAAGAACATCGTGGAATGGGGGCAATGTCGCACTTTGATGACAATGCACTTTTCTGAACAAGCCTAAGGGTGTGAAGTTCGATATGTGGGTCAAAGTTGTCTGAAGGACCATGTGCGAAGTTGTGGGGATGAATGGAGTAGCATTCCTCGATATCAGTGGGTGCATAAGTTCATTAACACCTTGGACACAATGCCTATCAATTGGTATCTTCAAGTAGAATTGTGCCTCACCACTGTAGATTGGTACGGTGTGACTCAGAAATTTGTAGCTACATTTTTATTTTAAAGTCAGTACCCCACAGTAGATCAATATCTACAATTTGTAAGACAGAAAGTCTTTGAGGAGGCACCTAACCTCCCTTTGGAGCAAGAAGAAGATGAATGGACTACACCACTTCAGAAATTGCAAGGTTGTTACAATATCAATGTTGATGAAGATGATGATCCTAGGAATGTGAACATCGCAGAAACTGAAGGAAAATGAGACATACAAGGACAAGGAGTCGAACTACCTTTCACTGGAAAACCAATCAAAATCAAGAAAATTAATATTGGAATAGAGAAAGAACCTAAGCTCGCAAACGTTGGAGATTATTGGGATGATTCCACTATTGACAAGATCACAGAACTACTGCATGAGTATCAGGATTTGTTTCCAGCCAAGTTCACTGACATGAAGGGCATTAAAGGGCCCATGGGAGAAATGAATATACCCTTGCAACCAAATGAAAGGCCATTCAATAAGAGACCCTACAGATTGAATCCTAAGTACAAATAGAAAGTCAATATTGAATTAGACAGAATGTTGGAAGCAGGAATCATAGACCCTATTGAAGAGTCATAATGGATCAGCCCTATGTTGGTCCAAGATAAGAAGATAGGAGATATCAAAATTTGTGTAGACTTGAGGAAACTTAATGATGAATGTTTACATGATCCATTCCGTACACCGTTTACTGAGGAAGTGTTGGATAATGTGGGAGGACAAGAAGTTTACTCCTTCACAAATGGATTTTCAGGTTATCACCAAATCCAGATTGCTAAGGAAGATCACCATAAGACCACATTTGCAACATAATGGGGATCCTACTAGTACACAGTGATGCCTTTCTAACTAAAGAATGCACCAACCATATTTTCTAGGGTGGTGGTCGAAGCATTCAAGGAATTTTTACATAAATTTTTGGAAGCGTATTTTGATGATTGGACTGTTTTTAGCCTATTGAAAAATCATATTGAATGTTTAAGACTAATGTTGGATAAGTGTAGGCAATGTTATATTGCCCTGAACCTGAAGAAGTGTATCTTATTTTCACCCTTTGGGGTGTTGCTAGGCCATATTGTGTGTAAGAAGGGGTTGTTGGTAGATCCTTCCAAGATCGCCATCATTGTGGATCTACCTCCTCCTACTTCAATTAGACAACTGCGCACTGTGCTGGGACATACTGGATACTACAGAAATTTCATCAAGGGCTATGCACAGATACCAACACCTATGGAGAAAATTTTAAACAAATATTGTCAGTTCCAATGGTTGGAGGAATGTCAACAAAGCTTCAACACACTGAAACAGAAAATGGTCACTGCGCCTATTATGGTTTTCCCAGATTGGAGTAAGGAATTCCATGTGCACGTTGATGCTTCATCTATTGCATTATGAGCAGTGTTAGCACAACTAGGAGTAGGATATATTGACCATCCGTTAGCCTTCGCTAGTAGAAATATTTCTACATCTGAGATAAATTACACTACTACTCAGAGAGAGGGTTTAGCCATGGTGTACGTGCTACAGAAGTTTCGAAACTACTTGATGGGAGGACATTTTAAGATGTTCATTGATCACTCTGCATTTAAATACCTAGTCAACAAGCCAATGTTGGGGGAAATAATATGCAAATGTCTATTGTTATTCCAAGAATATGATTTTGATATTGTGGTCAAGCCAAGAAGAATGAACAAGGGACCTGACCACTTGTTTAGGTTAAAACATGGAGAGGAACCTACCAGTTTGGAGGATACACTACCAGATGCACATTTGTTGGTTGTTACACATTATTTTCTTCATACCTATGACCGTTAATGATGTAAACCTATCTTTTTCCTTCAGAAGGGTCAGTGGCCTGAGTTCCTGAAGAAAAAAGGGAGAAGAACTTTTCCTGAGAAAAGAAGTTGCATTTCCCTTTGTAAAAACCATATTAAAGAGGATTTTCATATGTTTCACTTTAGCTAGGGTGCGAAAATGCCTAATTTTCACAGGCTACACCATATCTAGGTCACGAAGGGTTCGCAAGTTGCTATATAGGTAGGGTGCGAAAATGCTCATACGTGGGAAACGAGCATCTTCGCGATTCTTCTAGAAGGAGAAACTTCCATGG
>SNQJ01S0274059.1:0-11538 GCA_010110895.2 Picea sitchensis | reverse complement strand
GTCTAGTAGATTTTAAATTTAGCGTTACTTTTATGGATTTGTCTTACGTCAAGGGGTATGAGGGTGAAACTAGTTATGTGTAAAAGACGAAAGCAAAAAATGAATAAAAAAAGATGGAAACAAAACTTTTACTGAATGCAAAATTTGAACAACTTTTCAAAAGAAAGATTTTTTAACTTTTCTAAGATTTTGGACAACAAACTCAAAGGAATTTCACTCGACTATGAGCTACTTATGATCTAAGTGAACTACAAAAACTTATGAAATAAAATACTTTTCCCTAGCTAATGATGCAGAAACACACTCTTCAACCAAAGAAAAAAATGAAAAGAGATTTTTTATTTATTTATTTAAGTGCTAGTAAAGCAAGAAAGGGAAAATACCGACAAGCAAAAAACCAAGGAAAACAATTATGGATTAAAGCGCAGATCGCAAAGAATCAGATTAAAAAATAACACAATAGCAATTGTAAAAACAATGACTCTCACACTTGTCTAAAAACCATAAAAAAAAATTGTTTTTCTGACAATGTTTTAAATGGGAAAAAGAAAGCTAAGGGTAAAAATAATCCTAAGCTACTGACTGTTCAAACAGAGATTCAAACACCTGAGAGGAATACTTCTTATCAAAGGAGAGGATGACTACCTCACCCTTAACAAAAAGTATCCTGTACAAGCACGCGACTGTCATTCAAACAGCACGCATGCGAACGTGCACTTAACAACAATAGAGGGCGTGTACACGCGGGCTGACCTTGTACAGGCCGCGTGTATCTCTAAACTCTAAGAAAAAATGAAAATAGATAGACCAAACCAGGAAAATACCATTGATATTGATAACTAGGATCCCTTGAAGGCTTGGATACTCTTTCTTACAGAAAAACAAATAATGCAAGGAAAAATAATAAGGCAAAAACAATCTGAGATAGGACTATTAGTAAACAAGACTCAGATAGAATTCCATAAAACCCCCTGAGAATGTGTGATTCTGACAGGGAAGAGGAGGACTGCCTCTGAGGTTGTCTGAACTCTACACGTTATTGATACCTCTACAGTTAGCATTCACACATGGGCTGTAAGAGGCTAAGGCGCGGGTACACACGTGCAGGCCATGTGTAACTCTGTGGGTCTCGAAAAATACAGTCAAGAAAAAGTCAGGGAAAGATGGTATGGAAAACTAGACTCCCTTCTAGCTCAGACTTTACAAAAACGAAGAGAAAAGACAGGCAAGAAAAACTAGTCTTTAAACTACCCAAAAACTAAAGAAAATTCCAGGAACCCTAAAGAGTTTTTCCCCAGTATGGTCTCCAATTCTGTTGTTGGGGAAAAACACCCTATGGACTAGCAAATAGAGTTCAGACTTTGCATGTAGATATGACCGAACAGAAATTACTTTCTACCTTCATCCCTAGATTTAAATCCCCTTTTCTTAGTAAATGCATGGAAAGATCAACCTACCTCATTACCGGTGTTTGATGTCGATCCTCCGTTGTGCTTGATTACTTGTTCGCAATACTCCTTCCAAATCTAACCTACATTCAATATGAACAACAACTATGCATGCATACTACTTATATACTCATGGGTTAGAAATCAACCATCAACTAATCAAACCATAAAAATTTCATGAATTGGGACAGGAAAAGAAATCTCTTTATTACTTGAAATGAGTCAACTTACAAAAGCTGAGACNCCTTTGGCATTAGGAAAGTCTAAAGGGTTGGGACAATGGAATGCATAAATGGGCAGAGTTTCTTTGCTATATTCTTCCTTTCTCCAAATGGTACCCCTGCCCCTTCTTTTATAGGCTATAAGGAGCTAGGTATTTGGACGAACCCTCATCCATGCATGGCCGGGAGTTTTAGTTAACTCACCCATATCTTTTTGTTTCATCGGCAACTTTCCTTTTTTCATGCTTTTGTCGGTCCACGTGGGCTGTTTTGGGTTAGCCAACGTGTACACGCGTGCAATAATGAGTTAGGGTGTGTGGGCCTTTATTCAAGAGGATTTTCAAAGAGTTGTTCAGTAGTGTTTTGTCAAAGAAGGGATATGAGTTGGCCTGATGCCAGGTAAGCATGTGTGGTTCAATTTAGGGTTATAACAACTCCGCTGAAAAATACAAAATTAATGCAGAATCCATAAAATAATTGAATATGAACAAAATCGGATTGGACTATGAATTTTAGCGTGATTCCACACAAAGATAGTTGATTTGGAATCTGACACAATGTTGAGTACCCCACCAGAAGAAAGGGACCAATGGGAGAAGACATCCATGATGACCACAGAGAGTATTAGGAGTTTGGATGAGGAATGTGCAAAGTTATATTAAGAGAGTACACAAGTGTGGACTCAATTGATGGAGGATGAAGAGTTACAAGAAATAGAATAGAGATTATGGACTGCATAGGAGAAGGCGCAGAAGTTCAAAAAATTAATGAGCACTCTGCCAACAACAGAATGAATGGTTGCAATAGAATAGGCAGTTACACCGTGAGATAAACCAAATAAGAGTTGAACAGAAGACTCTCACACAAAATTTTGAGCCACTATAGGAGGAAGAATTTTGGGTGACAGGAGAACTTACGGCTGCACAAGTCATAATAAAGAAAACAATGAAAGATAGTGCAGATAAATTGAAAACCCCCATTACCACATAGACATCAGAGGATATTTTGGCGCAAGAAGCACAAGAAAAGGAGAAGGTCGCAACCGCGAAGGAAAATTTTCAGAACTTCATTGTGACGTGGAAGGAAGCGCAACAAAATTGAGATGTTGGGTATGTCTAAGACATAATGTATGAGAACGATGCATATATTTTGTAATGGATGTTCTGAATAATATAATAAGAAGTCATTTGTTTTGGACATATCCCATCTTTTGTTAATCATGGTGTCTATGTGTTATGATGTGGTTACTGTTCTATTTATTGTGTACATATGTTATATGGTCTGTTACTATGAATATGGTACATGTTAATATGTTTCTGTGCACATGATATAAGGAATATTGAACAAATGCTAAGTAGAATGGTTATAAGGACTGCCTCCCATCCCTTCATCACTATGAAAATCTGGTTCCTGCAGTTCCCATAGATACCTCGGGTGAGACTTCACCTGCTTGTGGGCGATGTCGAAAGGGCTGGTATTTGAGGGTTTTTTTGGAAAATTCATGTTGAACCCTGGGTTTTCCCACTGTGTGCCAAAATATGGTCATGAATACGCTACATGGGAGAACAAGGAGACCATGCGGGAGGAGTACCCACAATTTTTTTTTTAATTTTGAAGAAAAAACATAATATAAGAATGCAAGACTCCATTTTTGGGAAGCTAAAGTTCTGGAACCATGTCTCAGAGTCCTCGCCAACCTATGTTGGGGTCCTTGATAAAATAATGGTACATCCCGATGGACCGATGGAAGTGAAGGGGGTATATTCCTTGGGTCAGGGGTTTGAGAGAAATGAAAGATTATGGTTGGGATTATTATTGGAGTTGTGAAATTGCAAAATTTGTTTTTCTAAGTATTGTGATGTAAATTTGTATATGTATTTTGGAATAGTGTTGTGCACTGATGACGGTGCACAATTGTAGGGGAGGGGGAATGTAACATCCCCTCTGTAATCCCCAATTTAATTAATGCATAATGTAGATATAATGTATGGTTGCGGCCAAGCAATGTAATATGCAAATTGTATTTCTGAATTTTTATTCAATAAAATGTGATGTCATTTGTTGGGGGACATGGACATAGGTGTGTTGACAATTAAAATCGCAACGAAGTTTTTCCCGCAAAGTATTTCTAAAGCCTATTATTATAATTTAAAAAGATAAATAATACTAGTAGGTAGGACCCCCTTGTATATTAGGAGATCAGATATGGTTCTTATTTCATGGTTATGATGTTGTTCAACACTGCTTACATGGTTTGATGAAATCTTGGTTTTATTAACGATGAATAAGGCCTACTGTGTGTTGGTTCTAGTTACGACAATTGAATGATGAATAAGGCATGTTATGTGTTTTTTTTGCTGCTCTAGACTCCAATTTCATGTTACGATGGCCTATGTTATCCATTGTTATCATTGCCATATTTCCATAGATTCATTACTGTGACACCTGCACAATAGACATGTTAGCAACAATACATAAGAGTATTTGAAGAGAGATAAAAGAAACCTAAACAAAATGAAAAAGGAAGAAATCGAACTATTCTCTTATGCTACACTACATGCATCGAAATTAAATTGATCGTTGTTATCCTAGCTAATAAGTTAATAGCTATGCAATTTATTGAGTTATATAGTTGATATGCATTATGGTATAAGTTGGCAATGGATAAATGTGATATGGGTGGTGCATTTGACAAGAGATGGATGCTAATTCCGATGAATGGTTTAATTCAATGTGTTAATGGGAGGTTGGTTGGCATGTACTAAGGAATTGAATGAGTGGGGGTGGAGCTGACATGCATTTACTGCACATCACTCCTACTCCTTCCACTGGTCAACACCCTAGTCGAGCTATTGTTCAGTTGTATTTGTTGTGGTTAGGCTCCAAATTTCAAGCAGAGGAAGAACCGCTCGGAAAAGCCCACATTTTTAAGGTGATTTTGGTTACAGGTGTGTCTCTTTTCCATCCATGAATATGCTCTGGTTATGAAATAGATATTGGCTTAGGATGTATGGGTATGTTCTTTCCTTAAGTATGGCAACTGTGTAAAATTGTGATATTTTTCTGGAATGAATCGTTGGTGGTTTTTATTGCAATAATGTTTGAAGTCACAGTGTTATTGGTCGTTCTGAGTGCTAGCAGCCATAAAGGCTCTATTTCATCCTTATTGGTTTTATTTGGAGGGTTTCATTTGGTCTAGAGAGGTTGGTTGTCTCCACGCGTTCATATCACCATACCCAGTGTTTTATTGTTATGGGGTTTACTGGTTTTGAAACGCCTTGTGACACTGTGCATTGTTTCACTTGGGTATTGGTTTGTTCATGCTACTAATGGTTGCGCAATGGGTCATGTTGCTTCTTCTCGACTCTATTTTATCTTAGAGTTGTTTTTTGGTTACTGGGAAACCATGAGGGTTATACCCTGCGTGTTCTAAGGGTTGTTACCAAACCAGAATGAAGCTTTGCTTCTCTATTCATAGTCTCTCCTATCACAGGATTATCACCCTATCTGTGATTTTTTCTATGGAACACCCTATGTCTGCACCATTGGTCTCAGAAGTTCTCACCCGACGATGGGATTCGACTCCAGTCTCCCTATGTTGGTCCATAGAGCAAACCCTTGATTTCTCAAGCCTGGGTTTTTGATAGAGGGAACCATTATGGCCGGTCGGGTATACTGTTGATTGTTATGAGTTGTTGGTGTATATCGACAGTGTTCGATTTCTGGCCCGTCTCTATTGATTAGGTTGACAGTGGTGTTGGTTTTGGTAATTAGTCGTTGCATTGGTTATTATGACAATCAATTTGATAAACTCAGCATGGTAATTTGGTTGATTGGAGAGTTGGAGTGAATGTACATTCGTTGTCTCTTACATTGTAAATTGTTGAATTGTTAACCCAACATTAGTTTACAGTTAATTAATGCACAACAATGCTTCGTGTGTAATGCATTAGTATGTGTGGGGATCCTACAACATGTTATGTGGAGTTGATAGTTGTTGTGACTGTGTATTGTTAAATTTCCATGGGAGTATTGCAATCGTGGTGATTATGGTATGTCCATCCACTATGTATACTATGGATATTATTGATTGTACCATCGGAGAGGGTCACGGGTTTTTAAACAATATGGTTTTGTTAATTTGATCAATTTGTGAGATGAAATCGCACATGTTGTTGTTGCCTCATTGTATTGAATTGATAGCCCAACATTGTGGATGTTTATATTCAGAGTGATTGAACCTATACAGTCACAAAAATGCTCTTGAATTTTTTCGAATGTCTGTGCAATCCACGACATCGTATGAATGGTAATGGTGATTGTTGTATGTGTGTTTAATGGCAAGTCAAGATGTTTGCAATTAAAATATGGATCGTTGTGTTTGACTGTCTATTATGTATGTTTAATGAATATCATACATCTTAACAGATATAGGCATGGGTATAGTGCATGTATGGTCTCATTACAATTTGATTGTCAGATGGATTTGAGGGAAAAAAACGGGCATGCTTTTATGTCTGTGTTGAAGGAAGGTGGTTGCTTTTTATGTTGAATAGAGTGGAAATAAGTGATTGTTTATTCATTTGGGAATTTCTTTAAGATATTAAATGGATAAATGAGAAGAAATAGAGCTCCTCTACAGGTTGTTGTGGAATGCATATTGTCTTGTTTTGTTGACACTGTGTTAAATATTTGATTACAAATAGTGAGCAGGTTAATGTACAGAATCGATTGAATATTTTACACAGTATTTGATCATTTGATCATAGTGATTATTTGGTTGGTGTTATTTCCTTTTACAGAATGGTTTTATGGATTACTTAATTAATTTTATGAAAAATATCCGCTCTCTTTCCCTACCATTATTTCGTTTTTCGCAAATTACAACCCCATCGCCTTCCCACATTAATTTTTCACTCCTTGTTCTAAAATTTAATTACAGTCAAGAAGAATTATGTATTGAAGTAGTTTGAAGTCACAGTTTCTTGGTTGAATCACAGTGATATTTTCTTTGGTTTGCATTATATTTGATTGTGTGTTGTCTTTGAGCAATAACCGTGTTTCTTTTCCCCCTCATTATATCATGTTTCTCTCAATACAAACCCCTCACATATCCCAGGACCTTTTTCTCACCCCCTACTCATTAACAACAGTTAAACAATTTATATGGATTGGATTGCATGAGTCTGATATATTGTTGAGACAAACTCTATTTCATATTTGCTAATCAATCATGCATGCAGGAATGAGATTCTTCAGCCAAGGTAGCCATGGCAGAGAAAACCGAGGGAGAGGTAATTGGAACAGAGGCCCAAGAAGGCCAATATTCTCCATACACTTTGACGTTGCCTCACAAGAGTTAGGCCAGTTATTTCAGGCTGAATTTTTCAATTGGATTGGGCAAGGAGTGGTCCAACCTATGCCTGAAAGGCCTCCCTTCCAAGCTCCACAAGCCCCTAGTATTCCATGCCCCCTCATGTCTCATTGCAACCCGAGGTTCTCGAAAAAGATGAATGGCAAGAGATTGTCCACCTGGCAGTCTCCCAACATCGTGGCTGGCCCAATTTGTCCTTACCTGCTCCCCCACTTGTTAACCATATTGTCCAAGGTGCACCTATCCACTCACCAGTTCAGTCCTCTCGTGCTAGAAAAAGGTTGAAAACTCAATCCCACCATGCCCTTGACAAGGGAAAATCCACTGTTTCCCCTTCCTCACTCTCTAATGGCTCTGATAAATCCATGTCTTCCTAGATGCATTTGAGGGATGATTGTTCTCATGTGATCAGTGAAATTAGGCCTAAAAGCTCAGTGCAACCAAAGGAATATTCAGAGAAATCAAAGGGTGACAACAGTAATCAAGGAAAGATTACATCTGAGAGTGGAAAATATGGTTTTGAGTTTTATTTTATTTATTGTTGATGACAGTTGACTTCAGAAGTTTTGGACAGCATGTTTTCTTTGGATATATGAGTAATATATTTTTTGAAAATCATTTCATATATTGATGAGATAAATTTTCAAATGTGAATTTGATGATGGGAGTCACAAGGAGGGGTGTTTTGTTTGATTAACTAGTTATGTTATGATTGTTAAGAGCCAAAGGGAGTCACAAGGGGTCCCACCTACTAGTTATTATTTATTTAAAACTCTTATTATGATTTATTACTTTTCCCCCCTTAACTAAAAAGTTGGTTGAGTTTTTAATTAACTTAACTAATGAGGTAGTTCAACTAATTCAACCAATTCTAATTTTCTTAAAGGCAAAAGGAAAGGGAGGAACAAGAGGAGGATAGAAGGGGAAACATACTAAGGTTTTCTCTTTGAGTTTATGTTGAGATAGTTCAGCTTTCATTTATTCCTTAATTTATCATAAGCCTAATTTTTTTTTATGATAGAAGGGTCTTATTGTAGACAACAAGATTCAGGGTTGAATTACATCATTCAGACACTTTTTTTTCAGAGGTGTTGATCTATATTTGATAGTTTGTGTAGACTTGTATGTTTGTGAATTAGTTTTCATGACTGACAAAGGTTATTTTGCAGAGTCGAGTGGGCAGCAATCTGTGGCAAGTTGATCCAACTTTTAGAGTTCAATTTTTTATTTTCTATCAGAGGTCCTTTTGTATGTTCCATCGGGGATGTCTAAGTTTGACTTTGGTTTGAAATTTCTACATGAAATTTTGTAAAGAGAATGACTCTTTGGTGAATTGGAATGAAATAAAGGATTTATTTATGTCTCATCTGTCTTGATTATCATCTTGGTGTCTTTACTTTTGTCTCTATATTTATTTTCAGCAACTATTATATCCAGAAAATCATATTAAAATGAATTTTCCAGCAAGCTCTTATTTGTGAAAAAGATTAGCCTAAGCACTTGTAATTGATACTTGTGAGTTAGGATTTTATTTTTCATGGCTATAAACATAGGGTGACATTCCCATCTATTCTTCTTTAGCCAAGAAGAATCTGAAAATGCTTGAGTGAGATCATTTCATATCTTTTCCTCAACATTTAATTGGCGACCATACTAGGAGATCTTTGATATCTCTCTGGTTAATTTTTATACTCGATTTTCATCGATACATCTGTTTTTTCTGATATTGATTATTTGGTTGTTTTATTTATTAATGATTGTGCCTGTTGCAAGGCAACCCAATATTGAGCCCGATCTTCAATATCATACCAACATTTCTTTGAACCAGTTTAACACCATTTTAGACATTGTCGATACCCGTGTTGAGCTTAATCATTCATGGGCAACAATTGAACGAGATATTAGTGCTCAACAACGATTAGAAGCTAGACGTTGACAACCTAGAAATTAGTAGTAACCTTATTATTTCTTCTTTTTGGCCTTTATTACATGTCCTTAGACTCTCGTGCTTCTAGAAGAAGAAGAGGCTCATCACCTGAAATTAATCCTATTGCTAAAATAGGAAGAAGGAACGTTGTGTTATCTGTCCAACAAAGTTCTCTAAGGATAAATATTCTTTCTTTCCCTCATCCATCATCCACAAGATGACATCTAATGGTGGCTTTGGTGGCACTAGAAGTGCTTCCTCTTCTCAGTATTCATCTTTGTCAGTGATTGGTAGCTTATATATCCACCATATCCCTGTCCAATCTACCACAAATCCCGCCAAATTCATAAAAAATATGGGATTTTCCAATTCGAAGAAGACGCCACAACCACACCGTGGCATGTGTCATCTCCTCTTAACCTAGCACCTGCTACTCGTCCACTTCCTAAATTCAAAGAACATCTTCCTAGGTTTTCAGGAAATAACACTATCACTACAAACAAACACCTGGTGGAATTTTCTAATTCTTGTCACAACATAGGAGCCAACGAAAATGATACTTGCATGCACTTATTCGTCAATTTCTTGGAAGGAAAGGTTGCGACTGATTTCTTTGACCTTCCTCCTAAGATTTTTTATACTTGGGAGGATTTAATCTATTGGTTCAAATCCACTTATGGGCAATCTAAAAGCCCAGTTGAGAAGTTATGGGAATATAATAATGTCACCTATAAGGATGGTGAGACCATCAAGTCCTTCAACTTGCATTTCACTAAGTTATACAATCAAATCCCTGAACTTATTCAACCTCGAAACCAAGCCGCTTGCATGCATTACTACAATGCATTACCTTCCCCCTTCCGTCATAGGCTTGAGGAAAAATTGATAATATCGTTTTTGTTCTACATACTTGTTCAGAGCATGAAGAACAACTTGAAAGAACAGGTCTTCCTCAGGGAGAATCAATTAAATAGATAGACATGTCCACCCTCTTACAATTAGTACAAGATATGAAAAATCGTATGATAGTGTATGAGTGAAAGAGTATTGTCTCCCCTCTCACCCCTAGAGCTTCATCCTCTTCTGCACCCCCCTTTAGAAGTCCAATTGAAAATGATTTTCATCCTAAAGCTATCTTGCCTCGAAGTTGGTGTAACTTTTGCGAAGAACACCATGAGGAAGCTACATGTGAGGTAAGGAAGAGTGTTAGAGATAATATATTTGGTAAAATACCAAAAACTACTAACGTTGTCCTATATTTCGTAGAGCCAGAAGATTTCATGATCATCAATACTAGGAACAAAGCCTATGCTCCCAAGGGAAAATTTGAGCCTCCTCTCAATTCTTCTAGCCCGATCTCATCCTCACCCACTGCTACTGTTTAGGTTCCTAGGGTTCTTGAGAGTCAAGAAATTACTCCCCCTCTCCCCTCTTCCAAATACAATATCTTAAATCAGTTGGCCAACATCAAAGCAGATGCAACCCTTTTGGACATGGTTGTCGTCCCTGAACAACATAGGTGTCTGAAACAATTCATGGAAGGAAAAGCTTTTGTTGTAGCCAATTTCTCTGAAGAGGTAAATGAAGAGGATTCGTCTGTAAATGAAGTAGGTGTACATAACTTTAGATACCCTGTAAAAATCCCCATTTTTATATTTTTGTAAATATTATGGATAAAATTGCTCATTGTTGCCTCATTGATGGCGGTTCGGGCCCAAGTGTGATGTCAAAGATTATTATGGAAGAGCTAGGCTTGTCTTGTACAAATGAAAATGCCAGAAGCATTGTCTCCTATAATAGCCTACAACAAATGACCATATGTGAGATTAAATATGTAACCTTAGCTTTGTGCGCACACCCTGAAATAAGGACAACCCGTAGTATTCAGGTAATCGATATGCCGGTAAGAAATTACTCAATTATATTGGGAAGAGATTGGCAAGCCTTAAAAGGTGGATACCTCTCACTCGACGGGACACATTTGTCCATTCCTCGGAATGGTAAGAATATTATAGTCCTTAGAGAGGGAAGGATTTGACCCTACATAGAGAGTGTTCCACAACCTAATGTAAACTATATTGAAGGGGACCTAGGAGTCTGTTATCACTGAAATTTCATCCGCACATGGTTACAAGAACTCAACATCGTCAAACAATAATGAAGTCATTCATGGCCCTAAATTAATCTCACAGCATTCAAAAAAAAGGAAAAACTATATAAAGTAGTGACAAATTGAAGAGTGATTTACAGAAGTTGGGCGCACGCGCACATGCGCAGAACATGAACGTAGAGTGCGCGCATACGCGCAGGATGCGCGGTTGTTAGTGCAAAAAGCCATGCACCTGCTAAACAGCGCATTTATGAATATGGTCGGCCTACCAACCACTTATGGTTCAGCTCCCAAGCTAATTTGACCTCCAAATCCGGGCTGGATCCGAATGGTGGGCTGGTCAAAGACCTAATAATTCCCTAAATGGCCTCTTTTCACACTACAAAGTAGTTACACAATAACCCAATGCAATGCTATAAAAAGCCATGAATGCACCTCATTTTCTCAAGGAATTCAAA
>SNQJ01S0274058.1:3737-15275 GCA_010110895.2 Picea sitchensis | reverse complement strand
GAACATGTGGGCATGTATGGGCCCGTTACAAACCTTTAAACTTCCCTAGTGTTTTGATCTAAGAAAGAAAAATTTCAAAAACTATCCTATCTTTCTAGCATATGGGCATGTATGGGCCCGTTACAAAGCGATTGTAATTCAACTTCTAGTCCCAATGTAAGTTGTGATTAAAAATGATTTCCACCTTATCTTATGAGTCAAAACCAGCCATCCATGTTTCAAAAAGCAAATAAGGGAAATTGATTTTTATCCTCCTAAGTGCTTATGTGTGTTTGACTAACCCCTTTATATGATGAGGGGCATAAATGTGGTGTAGTTTTTAGAACATGCTTGACATCATTTTTAAGAAGGCAAATGGCCTTCCCCACATCCCAACAACTTACAATGTGAAATTTTTCTCAGATGCACGGCCCCTAGTGAAGACAGAGGCGCACAGAGCGCAGGTGCGCGAACCAAGATGAGTCTGAAAGCGCATGCACGTAGAGAAAGGTTGTCACTTAAGCGCATGCGCGCATGATGCACGTATGTGGGGTATAATACCCGTACACTGGTGACAAGCGACCCATAAAGAAAAATCTGGATGGATTTCTCTCAATTCTCCTTTGAATTGGATGGTTGGCAGGTCGGCTTAGGCCGGTTAGTGCACCTGCAAGTTAAACAAACTAAAAGAAGAGCAAAATAAACCCAAATGAGGTAGGAATTTGATACCTTTCCCCAACAGAGTCGCCAATCTGTTGCGCCTCTTTCATCACCTTGGTGAGCAAATAAGAGGTGCTTGCAAGCTCAGTTGGGTATACTGAGCAGGACATATGTAGAGAAAAGAGTTAGAGAAAGAAAAACAAAACTAAGACTAAGAATTAAACTAATAGATGCAATAAAAATTAAAATCATAAGCATAGGGACATAGAGATAACAAGAACAAAAAGACCCATGTCACCAATGTTTGAGTCTTGATCTATTGATGAAAACAAGGCACCAAGAAGAAAGGGGACAATGAGTCCCTTCTTCCTCCAAGGGAAGGCTCTTGGACCCTCACTAGTAGCTCTTCTTACAACAAATAAAATGAAAATGGTGATGAAAGAACTCTTTTCAAATCCACTCAATGGTGAGATGGATTTCTCAATGAAATGGTGCCAATGTGTTCTTGTCAAGGATGGAGTCCTTAAAACAATATAGGCATCATAACATTACTTTGAATTCCTTCAGAAAATGAGGTGCATTCATGGATTTTTATAGCATTGCTTTGGGATTTTGTTCAACTTCTTTGTAGTGTGAAGAGAGGCCATTTAGGGCATTTTTAGGTCTTTGACCAGCCCACCATTCGGATCCAGCCCGGATTTGGAGGTCAAATCGGCTTGGGAGCTGAACCATAAGTGGTTGGGAGGTCGATCACATTAATAAATGTGCCATTTAGCAAGTGCGCAGATTTTTACGCTAACAGTCATGCATCGTGCGCATATGCCCACTTTCTACTTTCATGTTCCGCGCATGCACATGCGTGCCCAATGTATGCAAAGCGCTCTTCAAATTTTCACTACTTTTTATAGTTTTTTCCCTTTTTTGAATGATGTGACATTAATTCAAGGCCATGAATGACTTCATTACTGTTTGACGATGTTGAGTTCTTATAAACATGTGCAGACGAAATTTCAGTGATAACACTCATGGTGTTCCTTGCAAAATTTACACCAACTACGAGGCATGATAGCTTTAGGCTGAAAATTATTTTCATTTGGATTTCTAAAGGTGGGTGCAGAAGAAGATGAAGCTCCAGGGGTAAGAGAGTGCACATTTCCTTTCCATTGATACACTATCATTCTATTATTCATGTATTGTACAAGCTATAAGAGGGAGGACATGTCTGTCTGTTTAAATGAGTCTCCCTTAGGAAGACCTATTCTTTCAAGTTGTTATTCATACTCTAAAAAAATGTGCAGAGAGGAACCAAGGTTATCAATGGCCTTTTACTCAATCCTATGATGATAGGGGGAAGGTAATGCATTATAATAATGCATGAAAGAGGCTTGGTTTTGAGGGTGAATGAGTTTGGGGATTTGGTTGTATAATTTGGTGAAATGCAAGTTGAAGGACTTGATAGTCTCACCATCCTTATAAGCGATGTTATTTTACTCCCATAACTACTCGGCTGGAATTTTGGATTTCACATAGGTATATTTGAACCAATAGATTAAATCCTCCCAAGTAGATAAAATCTTAGGAGGGAGATCAAAGAAATTGGCCACAACCTTCCCTTCATGGGAATTCATAAATAAGCGCATACAAGTATCATTGTCATTGGCTCCTATGTTGTGAAATGCATTAGAAAATGCCACCAAGTGTTCATTTGTAGTGACAATGTTATTCCCTGAAAACCTAGGGAGATACTCTTTGAATTTAGGAAGTGGATGAGTAGCAGGTGCTAGGTTAAGAGGGGAAGAAACATGCCACTGGGTAGTTGTAGCATCTTTTTCAAACTGAAACAACCCATACTTTTTAATGACTTTGGCGGGGTTTTTGGTAAATTGGACACGAACTTGGTGACTATATAAAATACCAATTACCGACGAAGCTAAATATTGAGATGAAGAAGCACCTACATTGCCACCAGAGCCACCACTAAATGTCATCTTGTGGATGACGGGGAAGGGAAAGAAACACAAACTAGATGAATCAGACAAATTTCTCCTTAGAGAACTTTGTTGAGTTGACAACACAACGTTCCTTATTCCTATTTCAGAAATAGGATTAATTTCCAGTGATAAACCTCTTTTTCTCCTAGAAATACGAGGGTCTAAGGACATGAAATGAAGATAAAAAATGTAGGAAAAAGTAATCTATGGCTGATTCCTAAGTTGTCTTTGCCTAGCTTCCCAACGTTCTTGGGCACTTATGTCTTGTTGAATTGCTTCCCATGAGCGATTAAGCTCAACCCAGGTATTAGAGGTATCTAAGATGGTATTAAACAAGTTTAAAGCAATGCTAGTCTGATCTTGAAGACTAGGCTCAATATTGGGTTGCCTTGAAACATGTACAGTCATTAAGAAATGAAACACTCAAAGAATCAATATAAAATATGTAGATATATTCAATGATAATCAAGCATAAAAATCAACCAGAGAGATATGGAAGGTCTCCCCAGTATGGTCGCCAAATAAATGTTGAGGAAAATATATGAAATAATGTTACTCAAGCACTTTTTGATCTTGATTGGCTAAGGAAAGATAGATGGGAATATCACCCTATGTTTATAGCATCAAAATTTGTTTCCTAATCCACAAGTATTAGATACAAGGGCTTAGGCCATTTTTTTATAAATAAAATATTGTTGTAAAATTCAACATTTTTATATAATTTTCTGAATATAACATATGCAGAAGTAAATGTGGAGACAAAAGAAAAAATACCAAGTCACAAATTAACACATATGAGACAGAATTTAAATCTCTTATTTCATTCCAAGAAATCAAAATAATCGTTCTCTTTACAAAAATCCCTGAGGGAGTTTGGACCAAAGTGAAACTTAGATTTCCCCAATGAAAAACATACAAAAGGACTTCTGACATAAAGTAAAAAACTGAACTTTAAAAGTTGGATCAGCTTGCCACAGATTGTTGCCCACTCGAATCTGCACAATATCCTTTATCAGTGATGAAATTTAGTTCATAAACATACAAGTTTACACAGACTATCAAATATAGATCAACACCTCTGAAAACAAGTGTCTGAATAATGTAATTCAACCTTGAATCTTTTTGTCTACAATAGGACCCTCCTGTCATAAAAAATAATTAGGTTTTTAATGAATTAAAGAATGAATGAAAACTAAACTATTTCAATAAAACTCAAGAGCAGACCTTAGTATGCTTTCTCCTTTTATTCTCCACCTATTCTTCCTTCTCTTTTTGCCTTTAAGCAATCAAAATTAGTTGAAGTAGTTCAACTACCTCTTTTAGTTGAGTTAACTAAAACTCAACTAACTTTTAGTTTAGAGGAAGAATTATAATATTAATAAGGGTCTTTAATAAATAATAACTAGTAGGTGGGACCCCTTGTGACTCCCTTTAGTTTCTTAAGAAAAATATACATAACTAGTCAATCAATCAAACACATCCCTCCTTGTGTCTCCCATCATCATTCTCATAATTTGAAAATTAAAAATCAATGATATTTTAAACCATATCCAAAAAATATAATATCCAAAATATCCAAAAATATTTTGTTGTCCAAAAACTTCAACAATTAACTGTTCTCAACAATCAATAATAAAATACACTCAAAAACCATATTTGCCACTTTGGGAGGTAATTTTCCCTGTGTTGTTGTTGTCTACTTTTTACTTTTCTGAATTAGCCTTAGACTATGTGGAGACTTTGGGCTTTATCTCACTGATAAAATGAGAGTAGTCATCTCTCAAGTGCATGCAGGATGAAATGGATTTGGCTGAATCACTTGAGGGAGAGGAGGGGGAGGCATCAACTTTTCCTTTATCATGCATGTGGTGGGCTTAACTTTTGAGTTTCTTGCTTGTGTGGGAAGACTGTACAGGTGAGTGTGCAGGGGAAATTTGGATATTTGGGTTAACCAGTGGAGGAGGAGCAGGTAGAGACAAATTGGGCTAGCCACGATGTTGGGAGACTGTTGGGTGAACAATCTCTTGCCATCCGTCATTTTCAGGGACTTCAGGTTGTAATGAGACATGAGGGGGGACATGGATACCAAGGAAAAGCTAGGATTGGAAGGGAGGCATTTCTAGCCTAGGTTGGAATACCCCTTGTCCAATCCAATTGAAAAATCCATTTTGGAAGAGCTTGTTTAACTCTTGTGTATCTGCATCAAAATGTATCAAAAATCTAGGCCTTCTAGGAACTCGGTTCCAATTTCCTCTGCCCCTGTTATTTTGTCCATGGATTCCTCTGATGAAGAAGCTCATTCTATATGCAACGTTCATTAGAAAATAGATTCTTAAACAAAACATACATGGCATCTCTTTAATATGAAACAAAGTTTGGCTTATCAATCACATCAGACCCATGCAATCCAATCCATAAAATTCATTTAATACTTGTTAATGAGTAGGGGGTGAATAATGGTTCTGGGATATCTGAGGGGGTTGTATTGAGCAAAAAAGTGATAATATGAAAGGGAGTAAGAACATGATTACTGCTCAAAAAGTCATTAAACAATCAACTGTGTTGCAATAACAAAACATATCAAGTGTGACCCATCTCTGAGTCATCCTTTAATTGATGTAATACAAAGTTTCCATTTAATTTTAATATAATTTTAAGAATAGGGCGTGCAAAGTGAATATGGGATTGTGAGGGGATTCGTAATGAGTGAAAAATTGAGAAATTGATAGGGGATGATAATGGATACTGTTCATAAAACAAATTAAATAATCAATAATCATAACTCTGTATTAGAATCAATCCAAAAAGAACCAACATTCATTGTTTCTCAATTTTATATACCAAACTGTCTGGTTTTCCAATAATTAACTTTCCCATAATTTCTCAATTCATAACATTTCGTGCAATCATAACTTATAAACAAAACAACCTTTTCATTCAACAATCCCATTTAAAAAGCATTAATCCTTTCTTTCTTTCCTTTCTCTTTTAAAAATAATAAAAAAAAATGCACTACAATATGCTCGACATCTATCTCTGATATTCCATAATGCATCACGATAACAATCAACATTCACTGTTTCACAATCGGGCCGAATTAAATTATACACAGGTCTCTTTTTAAAACGTGAATAGACTTCAAATCATGCCCAATTGTACACATCCTTCCTCGTATCAATCACAAAGCCTGGAAATGAAACAATAGTCAACTAAAACAATAAACCATGATCCTTATCCCTATGGGTATAACTTCATTTTAAACCCATTGGTAATCTATACGATGATCAAATAATATAGATGAAGTGAACATAACCAATTACACACAGGCATCATTTTTTAAAATAGGCCATAACCCTGATCAGGCCTAGCAAAAACCACATAGGTGTCTCCATATGCAATCAAGAACACACTGGTAAAAACACTGTGAGTGAAACCATAATGAAAATAAGATATCTCTCGACTGTATGCAAGTGCATGTTTCCATTTGTAATTGTTCAACCAATTTTATAATAGAAGGACGAGACAGAGACTCGACGAAAAACCTCCATAACCATTTCACTGATAAACCAATATTTGACAACTGAGAATATGCCCGAAGGGAGCAAAGACAGTTGAAATATAAATCAGACTCTGTCAAAATCAAATGCAGGGGGGGAAAAAGAGCATGTTCATATTTTAAGAATAACTCAGAGAGTTGATGGTTTTCCGAGACGTCTATCAACCATAGGCAAAAATACCTTTCGTAAAGACATAACAGTGAGCCACACAATCTTCTTATTACTCCCAGTCTGGGAAACATAACAAATAGTGCATTTAACACTTGTAGAGGAGAGGAGAAATTTAATTGAACAATGGTAGTTATTAAATGAAAACACAAAGATATGACATTTCTATCGATTACTTAAGAGTCGAATAGCTTGACATCAACACCAGTGAGGACACACACATGCTTTTGACATAATGTTGAGATACAACTTGTGTCAATCCATAACCATACATGCATGTATTAACATTGGGGTCACACAAGACAGGATCTTGGGAGACTTCGATGAAAATACAGTAAGAATGGGCCAATGACCATGACTCGAAGTTTTAATTAAAAAACAAAACAACTGTTGGCAATCCCTCTGCGACTGGGTAAAGGTTACAATCATGACTGTGAGGGAATGAAATAACCAACAGTGAAACCATCCATCATCAACGCAAAGTGATATGAATTCCATTCACTTATTATTCCATAGAGACCCATCATGATACTAAACTGACCGAGTGACCAGTCAATGTGCAACTTAAAATACCCAATTCTTTTACTTGCAATCCCAAATATTTTACAGTCATCACAGAGAGCTATAACACATATCTACACAGTCAAAATTATCAAGAACACACATAATCCAAGAAAACCTGAGCCATCATGTGTTCATACAATAGAGAATACGTCATGGATGGAGAGAAAAAGAATCATACCTGTGGAAAAATGATTAAATGTCGAATTGGCCAAACCTTCTTCCTTCCAAGAGCCTGAAAATGCAGAGCTTCACAACCTATTAGGATATTTAGACACTTAGGAGTTAGTTAAGATCTACTTGGTATAATGTGTCGTTAGATAAAAGTGTGTTTCTTAGTGTGTTTCTTTAGTATGCATTAGTATGCATTTGTAGTTAGGAAATTCGACGGTCACGATATGTTCCTGACATAGACTGATCCGACGATTCATACTCTCCTCGATCTTAACAACCATTGATCAATGGATTAACACCCGATTGGTCCATGATCTCTATTTAAAGAGCATGGATGGTGATTTGCCAATGATCGATTATGAGAAACTCTATTGTAAAATATCTCTGCAATCTTTTTCTTTTGCATTAATAAACTACTCCAAGTGGTCGCGTTCGCTGGGGCCGTGGATGTTTCCCCGTAGGGGTTTTACCACATGAAAAACTTGGTGTGTTGATATTTGATCTGGTTATGTGAGTGGTTACCGAAGGTGTTCATCCTCTATTGGAATACTTTTCTTGTCGAACATGGTATCAGAGCTTGTTTGAAGATCCGCTCCTGTTGTAGATCAAGATCATGAAGCCGAGTTGCCTCATATCCATTTTCTATCCTTTTTGTACATTTCTAGTCTGAGAGGACTATTCCATTGCATCTAGAGAACTCGTTTCATTTAGGAACACTTTTTGTTTCACTCTAAAAGATTTCGATTTTCCCAGGATACGACCATGACAGTCAGATCCGGAGGTATAAAGCTTGAATACGCATTTTTTAAATTTTTTGCAGAGTAGTATTTTGGTTTTATTTTGGTTTTGTATTACTTATTTCAGTGTTTCTGCTCTTTTAGATCTTCGTATTCTCTTTTCCCTATTCCCTGTGTGATCTCGACAAATCCGAAACATATAGGAAAATGTGCATATTCTGGGTAAGCTAACGAAGATATAACCCTTGTTGTCATCGAGAAGCGAAATTGTTTTCTTGTGTGAAAAGAGTTTTTTTTTAGCACACTCTCCAAGTCCGTCTTCAAAAACAACAACAACCCCAATCCTCCTTCTGAACATCACAATATGTTTTTATAGACCATTTGGTTAAAACATGCCTTATTAAGTAAGAGGTCTTGAGTTCAAGTCTCTCTTATGTTACTTTGTTTTGAAAAAGTTCATGCTAAAATTGTAAAGTGTATTTCACTTCTAGTATAAAAGTGAATCACTATAAGTAGCTTTAATATTTTATTTTAGAGTTATTTATTTTGCATGCAACGTTTCTGTTATAAAGTAACTTCATTGTAAAAGTGATCCCCACTTCTCTTTATAAAAGTGGGTCACCTCATAAAGCATCTTACACTATCACGTGGTCATTTGGTTACCGTTTATGCCTTTTTTTGAAAGGGCATAACTCTCACATCTGAAGTCTATTTTCAGTGCCGTTTTTTTAAAAATCGCATAAATTTTCGAGCTCTTTCCATCCAAATCATTAGTTTTAGTTTTTAAATCCATATTGTCTGCATATTTAATATGGCTTCTCCAAGTAATTTTTTTCTTACCAGTACCAAGTAATTCCAATGGAAATATCATATGGAATATTTATTAAGAAGTAAATTCTTGTACCAGATTACCTTGGGAAAGGAAAAAGAACCCACTGATGATGATAAGAAATCCAAATGGGCTAATAGGAGTGATGAAGTACGTGGACTAATTAAAATTTCCATCTCTCCTCACTTAAGGTACCACCTTCAAGAAATTGATGACCCCGAAGAAGCTTGGGAAAAGATTGAATTTGGGTTTGGTAAACTCAATATTATTCGAGCACAACAGTTAGGAAATCAAGTACTGACCTTGAGTCCAAGTGATTTTTCTTGCCTTGGAGACTATCTATCTAAGTTTAAAACACTCAGAATTTTATGTGAAGAATGTAAGATAAAAATGGAGGAAGAGCATTGCATCTATCTTATCCTTTCTAAGCTAGGTAGTGCATATTATGTGTTTGTATATACCTTTTATGCCATGAGAGAGACTCTAGGGAAAGATTATAAAAAACCCACTCTTGAGTCCTTTTGTGTTGCTTTGATTAGAGGGGAAGATAATCTTGTACAACTTGGAGTGATCAACACTGCAGGTACCTCCAACAAAGCCTTAGTTTCCCAATAGAAAGATAAACCAAAGTATCCCAAGAAGAAACATCCTCGCTACAACAACAAACAATATAAGGGTCCCAAACCCACTCAGATAGATTTAGCTCCTAATGGTGACAAAGGATAAAAATATAAAAATAAGAAGACTGAAAGACATTGCAAATTTTGTGATAAATATGGTCATGATGAGTCTAAATGTTTCAAGAAGATGTCAGCTTTAGAAGTAGCGATGAAGAAGCACAACATCAGTATTGATTCTACTTCTTCTTCTTCTTCTCATGGGCATGCACTTTCCGCTTCTGGTTTCTCTTTCAACACAACTTCTACTGCTTCTTCGGATGAGTGTCTTATTGTTTCAGGAGCATCTTATCATATGGCTAAGAATAAAGCAATATTTTTTTCTCTAAATGAATGTAACACCAAGAAAATATTTGTTGGTGATGATATATTTCTTAGTGTTGTAGGATGTGGAATAGTTCAAGTAGAAAATGGTCATTTAGATGATGTATTATGTGTTCCAAGTATTTCTTGTAACCTTCTATCAGTATATCAAATCACTCATTCAGGTGAAGGTAAAACCATAGAGTTTTCACCTCACCAAGGTTTAATCAAGGATCTACAAGATCCTAAGCATGTTCTTGCAACTGAAATTGCTAATGATATTACCAGGTTGTACAAGTTTGACAACTTTGGGTCATCATATATTTCATCAGTTTTTGTTGCTCATAGTGATGACTTGAGCAAACTTTGGTATGAGTGGCTTGGTCATCTAAACTATCGCTCATTGCAACAACTATGTATTCAATAGATGGTGACTGGTCTTCCTCCTGTTTCATGCAGAGATGGTGTTTGTGATGGTTGTGTTCTTGACAAACTTCATTGGGACATTTTTGACAAACGTACCTGTCAGCACGCTTCAGGACCTTTGCAGCTTGTTCACAGTGATTTGTGTGGTTGATTTTCTTCTCCTTCTTTTTCTGGGTGCAAGTATTTCTTAACTTTCATTGATGATTTTTCCAGATGTACTTGGATTTACTTATTAAAATTTAAGAGTGAAGTTTTTGACAAGTTTTTGGCCTACAAGGCCCTTGTAGAAAAGCAATCTGGACATCAAATTCAAAACTTAACAATAGATAATGGAGGAAAATATGTGAACAATAATTTTACAAGTTACTGCACTACACAGGGAATCCAAATGAAACAAGTTGTTCCATATACACCACAACAAAATGGTGTTGCTGAGAGAAAGAACCACACATTAAAAGAAATGGCTAATTGTATGATCCAATCTAAGGGATTAAGTCTAAAGTATTGGGCGGAAGAAATCAACTGTGAAAATTATATAATCAATCACACTCCCACAAAGACTCTTAAAAATATAACATTGGAATAATCTTGGAGTAAAATTAAACCAGATGTAAGTCACTTTCGTGTATTTGGCAATATAGCATGGGCTCACATTCCTGACGAGAAAAGGAAAGCATTGTAGCCTAAATCCGAGAAGTGTATATTTGTTGGTTATTCTAAAGATGTAAAAGGTTATAGACTTCTTCAACCACATTGTAATGAAATTCTTCTTAGAAGAGATGTTAAATTTGATGAAAATCTCTTGGTATGCGAGCCTAATTCGACGGTTGTGCCTTCTGCGGCCTGTGAGCCATCTTTAGCATTTGTTCCTTCTTTTGTTCCTATTCTGGTTTGTTCTTTATATGATGATAGTGAGGATGAAAATCCACCTCCGCCTACTCACCTTCCTCTAGATGATTCCTTTGAACTTGAATCAGCACCAGCTTCACCGCTTCCTAGATGGTTCTATTCAACATGAGAAGAAACTAGTGGTCTTGTCGGTGATCCTTCAGATCAATGTTGAAAACCTTCAAAGTTCCAATGAGACTCTTCTTTTTTGGCTCAATTTTTAGAGACTCGTGATCTAGAGACATTTGCAGAAGATTTAGGTCATCCATACTAGGATACAACAATGAATGAAGAGTAATTTTCTTTAATGGAAAACAATACCTAGGATCTTGTACCTCTTCCAAATGGAAGAAAACTTGTCAGATGTAAATGGGTCTACAGAACTAGGTATGCATCAGATGGAAGTGTTGAAAGACACAAGGCTCGGTTAGTTGCCAAAGGATTTTCCTGTTGGTTGTGGAGCGTGATTATCTTCCTGATTCAGAGGTCCTTGCTTTCAGCCATGTTTATACCCCATGAAGTATTTACACCCCAGAAGTATGTACACTTTTCCACGCGGGGGAGTGCAGAGGGGGGGTACCCCCTCTG
>SNQJ01S0274057.1:0-11538 GCA_010110895.2 Picea sitchensis | reverse complement strand
TGTTAAAGATTAGATTTCTTTTGCACCTTTAACCATGTTGATGTCGGACTGTTTTGGAATTTAATGTGATGTATGATTGTTATAGTACTCAAATTTCCCTTGCGTCTTGTTGACTTGTCGATTGGGTGCTTGGGTAGTCTTTACGTATTTTGACAGTTAATTCGGTCTCCTAGCATGTTAATATATGTTATGTTGCACCACAGTTACTGTAACACCTATCAACTTGTGACAGCATGATTCTTGATGATGGGATATTTTCACGCCCTGATGGATACATGCAAATGATAACCTAGCCATAGTCTTGTGCTTCTCGATGTGGGTGTATTGTTCACCGTAATTGATGTTGGTACTTGGTTATGTAATGCCTTAATGCATTTGTTTTTGTGTATCGTAGAGGTTTCTAGTTACAGTTCATCGAAGCCATTGTGTCGGGTTCTTGATGTTGTCCCATAGTTTAGTTATTTTATTTTTCTATTTGATTATCGCATGTTTCGTCCAGTTGCATGATGTGCCAGTATCCTGGGTCGTTGTTGTCTGTTGCCTAATTTCTGTGCGTTGTATTCATCATCAAGTTGTGTTCATTAATTGTTGTCATTTTTTCCTTACTACTTAAAAAAAAAAAAAATCTCTTTCCTTTGCATTGCGTTGTATGTAGTCATAACGAATGGGGTCATTACATATGGTATTAGAGCCAGTTCGACCCTTCGACTGTGGATTTCCATGCTTTCCACTGCAGCAAACCCTTGAGTAATAACCTAGCTCTAATTAAAACTTAAGCGTGTCCATCTAGTGCTCTCAAATGGAGGAAGCCTCAAGTTTCGCAACGTGGTGTCGGGGAAGGAGTTGCAATGCCTCCAGAGGTGCCCATGCCCTCAGAGTCTAACTCCAAGGGGAAGAAAAAGTACTTGGGCTAGATTTGATTGCTATAAGGGATGATGATGGTATGACAAGGTCCTTCCAGAGAATGTCAAAGGCCTTGACTCACCATCTGTACTGAGATTAGGCCAGGGCTCTTGTACCCGAGAGGGTCCACAAGACGCCCGAGCCAGTATCATTAGCATTCACCGAGAACTCGAGAGGGTTAAGTTATCAAGTCCATGAGTGCCACAGACAGATCAACAGTTGAAGAATGGCTGAAGATAAAGGCGATGTTCTTCACGCTTCATGATTATGACCTTTAGCATGAATGTTGATAGGGTGGTATTTCAACTGAAGGGGAGTGTTATTCTATGATGGAAGATGCTCCTGTCACATTTGAACATGGTCATTGAAGACGTGTCATGGGAATTGTTCGAGGAACGTTTCCGGGAGAAGTATCTATCTGAGGAATTCATTGAGTGTAAACTCAACGAGTTCAATGCCTTGAGAGAGGGTGGTCGTACGGTGCCTGAGTACGAGACCTGTTTTATGGAGATTATTCGGTATGCTCCGCACCTGAATACTAAGTAACTTAAGTTCAACAGGTTCTTGTTTGGCCTTAATGTTATCATTCATGTAATGGTTAGGATTCTGATGCCCCAAACCTTGCATGATTCTATCCATAAGGCTCTCATAGCTGAGGAGGAGCTTATCAACGGGGTTCAAAGAAGGACTCCAGCGAGACCAACATAGCAGGTGTCATCTGGTGCGTAGAAGCATCAGACACTGGCTAGAAATTCACCACGATATTATGGCTTCCAGAGAGGATCCACTTTCACTACACCTTGGCAAACAGAGTATCATCAACAGACTTCTTACCGAGGACCACAACACTAGAAACAATGTCGACCATAGCAGTAGCAGTTTAGGCCTGTTCAACATAACATATTAGGATTCCAGGTAGGTGGGTCGTCAGCTTCTACTTCGTGTACCAGGAGTATTGGACTGAACAATGGGTGTTGGACGTGTTGGGAGACACAATACCAGTGCAAATTCCTAGTGGAGAGGACTAGAGCATCTGGATCAGTTGAACTCACTACCATTGGAGATTTGGGAAAGGATCATCGGATTCATTCAATAGTGAATAACCACGAGGCAGAGCACCAGTCAACTGTTCTCGAGACATTAGGTACCGTTGTTGACCAGACCCTTAGTATTTTGATAGATCCCGATGCTCCCAAGAGTTTCATTTCTGGTGCAACGCTAAAAATAATTAACACAAAGGCAGTCAAACAGGATGAGTTTAGATTTATAGGAAGGGATTTGGGAGCGAAAAATAAGGTTGGTGGGAATGTTATGGGTTGTAGCCTTAAAGTGGGATATTTTGTCACTAGATCCAACCTGTACGTCATGATCTTAGGATCTTATGACGTTGTGATTAGTATGGACTCATTGGAATCGCATGAGGTGATACTCAACTGTAAGACAAAACAGTTGAGCTTGGTCGATGATGAGGGACAAAGACGCGTGATTATAGGTCAGAAGCAGGGAGTCTCCCTAAGTTTCATCTCTTCCTTACAGCTACAAAAGAGCATGTGCAAGGGATGTAAGCTATATGAGATCCTTGCACTAAACGAAAAAGGCATGGTGAGGGACATGACATCCCTAAGACCTCCTTTTAGTCGAGGGCTGGACATTGCGAGTTTACTATTTTATCGTTTGGACTATCGAACGCCCCAGGGGTATTTATGAGTTTGATGAATGGGGTGTTCTGCGAATACTTGGATAGGTTCGTCCAAGTATTCATTGACGATATTTTGATTTAGTCTCAGATGATGGAGGATCGGGACGAGAACTTGCACTTGGTGATATAGTGTCTACAAGAGAACAATTTGTTTGGGAAGTTGTCTAAATTCTCATTTTATCAATGGAAGATTCACTACTTAGGGCATGACATCTCCGACGAAGGTATCATTGTGGTTCTAGAAAAGGTCGAGGCTATTATGGAATGGCTTGGGCTGAAGAATGTCCCTGAAGTGTGTAGCTTCATGGGTTTAACTAGATACTATTGACGGTTCGTCGAGGGTTTTTCAAAGATAGAAAATCCGATTACGGAATTGGAGAAGAAGAAAAAGAAGTTTGTTCGTACTGAGAAATGTGCTGAAGCATTTCGGAGGCTCAAGGAGTTGTTGAAAACAACAATGATATTAAAGGTCCCTGACATGGATGTGGACTTCTTCGTATGCACTGACACATCCAAGGAGGTCTTAGGAAAATTCTTGATGCAATATAGTCGAGTGATTTCTTAAATCTCAATAAAGTTGAGAAGGCATGAGGATAACTATGCGATGCACGATTTGGAGTTGTTAGACATTAGTTATTCCTTGAGAGTTTGGATACACTACCTGATTGGATGGAAATTAGAACTAAAAATGAACCACTGTGGTTTACAACACATATTTGTGCAAAGCAACCTGAACGCGTGACAATGACATTGGTCATAATTTCTTAACGAGTACGATTTATAGATTTCTTACATAAAAGGAATAGTGAATAGAGTGGCAGATGCATTGAGTCAGAGACCACACATATTTTTGGTGATGCCTCTTCAGATGAATATATGTGAAAAGATTTTAATTTTACAGTGCAATGATGACTAGTACAAGAGGTCAAGGATTTACTATGGACAATGATGGATTATTGAGCTTTAAAAGCCAAACTTATGTACCACCCAATGACGATTTGAGGATTTTGATCTTAAACAAGGCTCACAGAACAGTGTAGATGTATCACTTGGGTGTCACAAAGATGAGGGAAGAACTTAAAACCTTATTCTTCTGGAAAGGAATGAAGGAAGACATAGTCAGCTACGTGGCAAGATGTCTAGAATGTCAGCAGGTGAAGGATGAACATAGAAATCCATTAGGATTAATATAACCACATGCTATTCTGGAATTTAAATGGGAAGTCATTTTGATGGATTTCATTGTTGGATTTCCACTGAGGACAAGTCAACACGACTTTATTTTTTTTGTATTCGACACTCTAACAAAGAGTGCTCATTTTATTCATGTGCATACGATGTATCAGGCACCTAACATAGCTAGAGTTTTCATCAGTGAGATTGTGAGGTTGAATGGCATGCCTGAGAGGATTATATCTGATAGAGGATCGATGTTTATAGGATGATTTTGAACTATTTTCCAAGAGGCCTTGTGAACCAAACTTAAATTTAGTACCGCATATCACCCGGAGACAGTCGAGAAGACCGAATGAAAAATCCAAATCTTGGAGGATATGTTTCGTATGTACGCTATGGACCAATAGAAACATTGGGAATAATTCTTTCCATTGGTATAATTTTAATATAACAATAGTTATCAAAGCACCATTAAGATGGCGCCTTTCAAGTTTCTTTAAGGGAAACCATGTCGGACGCCTTTGAGTTGGGATCGGCTTGAGGATAGGATCCTAGTGGGACCATAAGCGATCCAAGAAATGGAATATAAAATGGAAAAAATAGGACAAAGGATCAAGGAATCATAGGATCGACAAAAGATTTATGTCTATGCGCATCGTGTCGATCGTAGTTATGAAATTGGTGATCGAGTCTTCTTGCGGGTGAAACTGCATAAAAGTTCGATCAATTTTGGAAAGGGTGCAAAAATATCTCCTAGTTTCATGGGACCTTTCGAGATTTTGGAAAAGAAGGGGCTCATGGCCTATAGACTAGCCTTGCCTGATTCTTTGAGGCATATGCATGATGTTTTTCACGTATCTGTTTTGAGACAATATATTAGAGATACTACACATGTTATTGACTTGAGTACCTTGCAAGTATCTAATGAAGGTGTGCTCACGGCGAAGCCAATCCACATCCTAGACCATCACATTCGACATATATGACGTCAAACAGTTGATCAGTTCAAGGTCCAGTGGGGCAACTATAGTCCACACTCGGCGACCTGGGAGGACGTATATGATATGCATCAAGAGTTTCCATTTTTGTTTGATAAATGGACTTATGATATCGTGATACACTTTATTTTGGCACTTATATACTGTGAAACTTTGGGACAAATTTTAAAACAAGAGGGGGTGTATGTAACATCCCTCTGTTGTGTGCACTAGGCAAACTTATTCTTTGAGGATACTTCATGCAAGTGATCTAGGTTATTATACAACTGATTGTTTTCATTATGATTATGAGATATTTTGGATTCAATGATATGTTGTTTTGTGGTATTTACATAGATAGGTGTTATTGACTGGGTTCTCCTAAGTGTGTAGGACTCTATACATTGAGGATACAGAGGCATCGATGAAACCCCTTGGACTCTGGATCGAGTCAGGGAGTGGACTGTTAGGGTTTGAATGTTTTTGATGTGACATATGTACATGTGATTAGATGTTATGATGACTGATTATTATTGCTGACATGATTCATTGATGGATGAAGGTTGACGATATATTTTCGAACAGAATCACATGTGGAGTAGAGGAGTCATGCATGAAAACCAAAGACATTGAGGGATAGGTGTGGAAACAACCCCCCCACAGCCTACTAGCACTCTCATCATGGCTCGAACTGTAGGTTAATCATTACCTAGTTCAAGAAGACCCCCGATGTCGTGAGGGAAGATTGTGACAGTCCCTCACGATGATTCTAAGGGGCATGCAATAAGGTAGGGGCCTTATTCCTTAGAGGCCCTTAGTCTCCCATAATATCACCTGGCAAAGTATTGACTCAAGGGGTTTTATGTCTACCAAATTTAGTCAAGAGGTGAGTGGCACCCTTGGAGCACTTAATTGTTCTTGAAGGGCATGTCGCACAAATAAAATAGAAAGAGATGAGTGACACCCTTGGAGCACATAGTGCGTCATGAAGGTCACGTTGTAATTTCAACTCGTAATTGAATAAACCTAGTGCCTACAAAACTATGCCTCCTTAGGACCTAGTCGGCCTTAAAATGATTGATATGATAAGTAAAGTTAAAAAACAATTTCTTCCCTTAAAAATGTCTCCCAGCCTAGCGAATTTAAAACCTAGGTCCAAGCAGAACCTCTGAATAAAAATAATTAGACATATAACAAGAAGGGGGTAAAGAAATTTAAAATTTAAATATTTAATTAAAAAATAAAATATGTATATATATAATGGAGGATTAAATTTTAAAAAAAGGGGTAATGGATGTTTTTATCTATGTTTGCTAAATTAATTTTTAGTTAAATAGAAAGGACGATGAATAGTTGTTTTTATCTATCACTTGCTAAATTGATTTTTAGTTAAAAAGAAAAAAGGGGGAAACTTAAAAGAAAAGGGAAACTTAAAGAAAAAGGGAAAGTTAAAGAAAAGGGGAGACTTAGAGAAAAAGTTGAATGTCTAACTTAGTAAGGAATCTAGCCTTTGGGACTTTCTATTTATGAACTCAACTAGGAATTAAGTAAGGCGTAAGTCAGTTAATAATTGTAAGGGAGTACTGGGACACTGAGGAGCTTTTTTAGGAATGCTCTTGGTGGGTGAGGGAAATATGAATATTTAATTAATTAATAAAATTGATTTTCTAGTGTAATTAGGGGATCAGGCGACATGTGTATGGGGTAGCGTTTTCCTAATTAATTTAATGAATCAGGGATATACTGATAATTTTGGGGAACTAATTACTAGTAAAATCTATAAAAGAGATGGAAAAGGAGGAGTATGGATCATCATTTTGTCTTGTGTAATGTTACACAGTTGAAATTTCATCTTGACTAAACTTTCTCTTGTGGGAGTTGGGATACCCATCTCGGGTAACGAGTGGTAGCTCAACCTTGCAAGGGGAGTTGGGTGTTAACATTCTCGGGTATTGTGTGCGTGCCCCCTTTGTGTTTCGGGGGGCTCAGGTGGAGAAGAGTACCCCTAGTGTTGGTTGGGAGGTACCGGTGAGGTCACATCAGTTGTCAAGCGTGAGTTGGACAGATTGCACACTAGAAAACGACTTCAGAGCATTCTCCTTTGGCTAAGGTACAACTATTAAAGTTGTTATTTGCAATGAGATTTAATTTACACATGTTTGTTTTTCTGTACTCGGTTGAAGATTTCATTTCCATGAGCCTTCTTGCACATGCATTCCTACGGTAATTGTTATCCCCTTGTCGCTTGATTTATTCAGTAAGAACCCTTGCTATGCATTTTATCCTTTATTTATGATTTATTGTCTCCTTGTACATGGCCAGAATGAGCCCCATACTCAAAACCTTTCTTGTGTTCTTGTATCTCATGCCTACGTTTTCTTTATTCCCTGATTGCACTTTTATTTCATTATTTTCTTCCCCATGGAGAAGATCAGGATGCAGATAGTGTTTTCTCCTCTTTTCCCTGATCCTTTATGTTATTATTCTCTTTCTGAGCATTCGACTAGTAGCCAAATCCATTGTCTTCACTCCGGTGTTGAAGACTTAGATTCAAATGCCATGTTTTCCTGTGCATGGATAATAACTGTAGGATCATCCTCTGCCCAACAAAGAATTCTCTCATGGTCATGTATTCTCTCCAGTCCACCATTGTTTGTTTCTCTGCATTGCTTCTCAGAGTTGCATTGATTGTATGTGTTGATTCTCAAAGATTTTTTTGTTCTTTGCTTCTTGATTGATTAAACTTCGATTATACTCTGTGTTTTTTATGATTTCCAAGATTGTGGAATGGTAAATATCTATGTTTTATTTTGATTATGACTTCCATATTTTTGAAATGGTAAACCTCTGTGTTTTTGTTTGATTCATCTCTAATTGATTAATCTTTACATTTTCTCTTGATTGATTATATCTGCATTTTTTTGGGTGATTATCTTTGTGTTTTGAATGATTAATCCCTGAAGGATTGATATTTGATTCCAAAACGGGAAAAATCATTTTGTTTTCTTTCCCAATGATCTGGGTGACTCCTACCAACCTTACACCCATTATGTTTTCCTCAGAAAAGGTGAGTTATCAACAATGAGTTTAAATATATATATATATATATTTTTTTAAGTAAAAAAGGTAGAACCTGCTATATTAAGTTATCAAAGAAACCTTAACAAAATGTACAGAGATATAGGTCTGAGCCACCAAAAATGTTGTTGTTTTATGGGAAACCAGCATGGTTTGGAGAATTGTTTTTCCATCTGTCCTGCCAGGAGGAAACCATGACAGATGGCTATAGTCTAAGTAAACATGTAACAGTAGCATGATTAAACAAAGAAACAAAATAGCATAGAATATCCTAGATACCCGGTGACCTGTCGCCCTTGCTTGTCTACCACGTGGATCCAGCTGGAATGGTGAATGCCTGTGTAGAGAGAGGGCACTTCCTCTTTGTTGGAGCATTGGATTACGTGTCAAGGAGCAGGTCCAAACGTTGGCCCATGAGAAGGGATACGTGCTCCAGGTCTGCCATGTGGCCTCGGAGTTCGAACACCAGAGCTAGATGCTCTGCACAGAGGAAAGTACCATGCAATCCATTACCTGCGTCGTCGAGGATTACGTCCCCCACTTCCACGATCATTCCATCTCCGACTTCGAGCTCCAGTAGTTCTGCATCGACTGCTTCCTCCTTCCTCGCTGGGTTGTTCTCATCTGCGTTCTCTTCGGCGCAAGATTTGTCCTGAGTTTCTTCCTCGAACGTTGCCTTCACAACATGGTTGGTGGGGCTGTAGTCACCCATCCACGGTATTTCCTCGACAATGCACCTGGGGATATCATCTTTCAGCTTGATTTTAAGACCACTTCCATCCTGGTAGTTCGCCGCCATGGCTTGGGGTTCCAGGGTGGTCACCAATTCCTCCATGAACGGTATTTATTCAACGTAGAAGGTAGGGAACGCATCCGAGACACTGTCCTATGGCCTGTTTCCAGGCTCAATTGCCATGGTTTCACTGCTACACATGGCCCTAGTCTCCGCAATGATGGCATGCAGAGCCAATTGGTCAGCGTGAGCCTTCTTTCGAAGAATGTAGGTCGCCAATGACAGAGCTCGGTCCATCTTCTCCTTCCTTTGCCTCTGTTCTTTGTGGGTGTACCAGGTTGAGCCACAGCGAGGCCTACCTCGCTTCCTGGTCATGTTTTCCAAGGGATATATAACAATACAGAGAGGGTGTAGCGAGATGAGAGTAATCCAGGACGAGATGGAAGCAGAGATGCACCAGAGCTCCCAAACGATGGGAAGACCCGAAGCGAGAGCAGAACAACTATGTCCAGGCGCTCGAGAATACAAATTGCCCAAGACCAGATTCACCTAGATATCCATAGACCCTGTCATGTTGAGTTCACTATGAGCGAGAGTGTTCACGCGAGGGAGGTGTCCCTCCTCCGTATATCGGTTGTAATGGTTTTCTACCATCGTAAATGCAAGGCAGGTGGGTGGTGGCCATCAACATTTATATTATGGCTCAGTGTTGAGCCAGGTGGTGAGGAGCTACTGCATGTCACCCCATCCGGGGCACAATGAGTTTAAATATTCTCTAAACACAATGATCTTATTTTTCTCTTGCGATTGAACTTCATTTGAATAGCGATTGTATTTTACTCTACGGTTTTCCTTTTATAGACATCGATTTACCCAGCCTTTACACAAAATTCACACCATGCTTTTTTGGGCGATTTACCTAGCCTTTACACAACATTTAGAACACGGATTTCTGGGCCATTTACCCATCCCTTACACAACATTCACACCACGATTTACTGGGCGATATACCCATATTTCACATAGCGAATTCTCATAAATGATTATGGTTAGACAATTACTTGTGTTGGACAACGATTTTTAGCATATTGATAGTGTATTGATAGCATAATGATTGGTAGAATTATTGATTGGTAGCATTATTGGACAATGCTTTTATTGATTGATAGCATTATTCGACGGTGATTTTTAGGATATTGATAGCATATTGATTGATAGAATTATTGATTGGTAGAATTATTAGACAACAATTTTATTGATTGATAGCACATTGATTGATAGCATTACTGGACATATATTTGTATTCTCTATTCATACACCTGACAACGATTTTATACACGCTCTTAACACAACTAATTTAGATAGTGGTTTTAACACTGCGCCTTTTTATGCCAGCGACTCCTTTTTTGGGTTTCTTAACTGGTCATAACTATGTGCTATTTAATCTGATAGATAAATATGTTATTACTTAAGGTTAGATAGAGATATAAATATTAGACAATGATACCATAGACAACATATCAATGTTGTTAAGGTACAATAGACAATGACATCAATAGACAACGATGTCATAATTACTAGACAATGATATCATAGACAACATATCAATATTGTTAGACAACATATCAACACTAGACCACATATATTGTTAGCAACATGTAATTACTAGACGAAAACAAAATATTCCTCTTGGGCTAACAGTATAATTCTTACAAGAATCGCCTTTTACTTTAAATCAACAAGCTAAATAGACATCCAGGATTAGTCTAGTTATAATGGATTCATCCTTAGGAAGATACTTATCTAATATTTGGAATTGAAAAATAGTTACCATGAACTATTTGTTTTGGATATAATTATTTTAATGTGTAGAGATTGATGTAGTCAATTCGTCAACATGGAATAACTAGTACATATAAGGGAATATACTTCTTACTATGCGAACATAGTGTAATTCATCATTACATTCCTCATTACACTAGTATTAGTATTGATTATGTTAAGTGCATATACTAATTCTCTTTTTCAATGAAAAAACAAGTAGTTATTATCTAAATGGTAAAGAAAGATCAGTTTAAGGAATGTATGACTTATGTGGATTCAGAAAATTAATGTGAGGTATGATGGGTTAAAGATTAGATTTCTTTTGTGCCTTTAACCATGTTGATGTAGGAGTTTTTTGGAATTTAACGTGATGTATGATGGTTAGAGTAGTCAGATTTCCCTTGTGTCTTGTTGACTTGTCGATTGGGTGCTTGGGTAGTCTTCATGTATTTTGACAGTTAATTCGGTCTCCTAGCATGTGGCATTTACCTTGGGTTTAAGTTCTAGATATGTTATGTTACACCATGGTTACTCTCATGCCTATCGCCTTGTAACGACATGATTCTTGATGAGGGGATCTTTGCGCAACTTGATGGAAAGATGTGAATGATAATATGGCCGTACTCTTGTGCTTCCCGATGTGACCATATTGTTCGTCGTAATTGATGTTGGTACTTGGTTCTATAACTCCTTAATGTGTTTGTTTTTGTGTGTCGTAAAGGTTTATAGTTACTGATCGTCGAAGTGGTTGTGTCGGATTCTTGATGTCGTCCCATAACTTAGTTGTTTTATTTGTTTATTTGATTATCACATGTTTCGTCCAGTTGCATGATGCGCCAATATGTTGGGTCCTTGTTGTCTGTTGCCTAATTTGCGAGCATTGTGTTCCTCGATAGGTTGTGTTGATTAATTGTTGTCATTGTTGCCTTCCTTCTTTAAAAAAAAAGAAAAATCTATTTTTGTTGTGTTATGTCACATCTAGTCATAATGAATGGGGTTGCCACATAATCCAATACTAAATTAGGACTACACAACCAAGGTGAATAATCCTAGTCTTAACTCAAGGAAAATATCTTCCCTACCTTCCATCCTTAAAAATACTCAATAAGTTGACTTCAATCCTATTTAATCATATGGGTTATCCTAGG